>BDCZ01000504.1:13514-35319 GCA_001662365.1 Chlamydomonas applanata
TAGGTGGTTGGTGGTTGGCGGTTGGCAGGTAGCGGTTGCCCATTGGGGCCAGGTTGGTAGTGTGCGCACAGGCACAACGCCTGTGGCCACCAGCAGCACCGCTGCTGGCGTGGCATGCGCAACCAATCAACCCATCAGCGATTAATCAACGCCCAAGACCCAAATGTTTCACCAACCAACCAACCAACCAACCAACCGACTGGTCTGACTCGCAGGTCACACTGTCCTCGGGTGCTGACTTTTCCACCTCCTTTGCGGTCATTGGCGGTACAACTCTGGAGCTCACACTGGCGCAGGTGTGACCACGGTTGTGGTAGTTGGGGGCACTCTCTCACGGAGCACTCTCACACGGGGCACTCTCACAGAAGCGCTCTCTCTTCCTAGCACATGCCCACCTGCGCGCGCAGTTTTGGTGCCTCAACGCTGGATCAGCAGATGAACCTGTGAAACATAATAATAACACGGCGTGTCACAGATGTGTCTGCATGCCGGAGCCTGACAGTCGTCATCTAAACATCATCACTAGAGGACCAAGCCAGCCTTAAATACCGTGAGCCGCCCCATCTGTGAAACGCCGTGTCATTATTTATTCTTTTAACGCTGGAACACTTGCCTGCGATGCACCGTGAACACTCACTTACCTGCACAAGCAAGCTGCACAAGCCCTGCTCGCCAAAGTGCCCACGCACACCTTCTCTGGTGCACTCCAATGTGTAGCTCTGCGTGTTCTACTTGTTCTCTGCTTGTTGCCTACGCAGTTCTGGTCCTCTGGCGGCGAGTGCGTGCTGGGTGGGGAGGTGTCATTCCACGGGGTGACACTGGTGCATGACGGCCACACAGCCACACGGTGCGGAAAACACAGGGGGATATATACACACACACACACATACATATATATATTATATATTTCCAGGGTTTTGAGGTCCAGGACTTGTGAGGATTGGGAGAGGTGAACGGTCCAGGGTTGAAGGCGGCGGCGTGGCAACTCGGCATTCCTGCGCACATGTGGCCTGTGCACTCGCCCTGCATGCCACAGCACCGTGATGCCAGCATCTTTGCATGCTGCTGCTTCCTGGCAAACGCTCCTCACACTAATCACTGGCATGCTCATACTGGCATGCTACTGCACCCCGCCAGGCTGGCATGCTACTGCTCCCATGCAGGGTCATACTGGTCACTCGCATGCTCATACGCCGTGCGCTGGAATGCTTGGTGGTGCGCGCAGGTCTGGCGGCGTGAGCCGGGGCGTGGTGGTGGACGGTGCGCACGGCATTGCGCCTCTGCTGCTGCGCGCGCCGCTGCGCAACGAAAAGGTGTGCAAGGGCGGGCAGGGCACAACCCCCAAAACTCTTTGTTACCCCCACCACCACGCTCCACGTCAAGCCTGCGGCCTTGAAAGGTTGAAAAGTGACGCTGCAACCCCAGCGAAAACCCCAACCTCCTTACAACCCTTGAAAACCTCACAACCATGAAAGAACCTTCTCCCCTGCCCTCCCACACCCCAGGTCAAGCCAGAGGCCAGGCTCACCTCCCTGCGCATTCCCCTGCGCCCCTGCGAGTCGGCCCTGGAGCCGCTGGCCACACCCCGGGGTGCGTGCTGTGCTGCGCTGTGCTGGGCATGCTGTGCTTTGCTAGGCATGCTGTGCTGTGCTGGGCATGCTGTGCTGTGCTGGGCATGCTGTGCTGTGCTGGGCCGTGCACAGCATCTGCTGCATGCATTGGACGCATTGCCGCGACCGCCATTTTCTAGTTGATGATTGTTATTTATTATTATTGGACGCATTGCCGCGACCGCCACGGTGCAAGTGCATTCTGCAGGTAGCGCCCTTGTGTGTGTTCTTCATGCATGCATGCCCAACATTATAAAATAACAATCGCACATGAATGATCAAAGCTGTACCGTCTGTGTTCTTCTCACTCGCAGACACGCTGCCGGGCGGGCGGGTGGTGTACCGCCTGGTGCTGCAGTACAAGCTGTCCGCATCAGAGGCGGGGAAGTACAAGCCCACGCTGCCCACACTCAATAGGTGGGTTTGTTGGGAGTGGTTGGGCTGTTCTGACAGTTGAGCAGTTAGGCGGTGGACTGGCCGTGGTTGGTGACTGGTTGTTGGCTTATGGTGAGAGGTAGGTGACCAAGTGGTCCCAGATGAGGGCAGAGCGCTGAGCAGGGTGTGGACGGAGCAGCCGGCCTGCCTACTTGTACTGCCACAGTTGTTGCTGTACTGATCCTGTACTGCCTGCAGGACGCTGTATGACGCGCCGGTGGAGGGCCAGATGTACATGGTGCATGAGGCAGCCACCAAGAAGCTAGTGGCAGTTGGGGACGTGTACCCCGAGTACGTACAGGTGCGCGGCATGTCAGTCCGACAAGAGTTCGGAGTCAGTCAGTCAGTCAATCAGTCAGTCAGTCAGGCATGCAGTCAGTCAGGCAGGCAGGCAGGCAGTGGCAGCTCGTCTGCCTGCAGCTGCGTTCGCATGGGTCTGTCTGCCTCATGTGCCATATGTTCTGCCTGCAGGGCCATGTACCGCCTGGTGGGTTCTTGTACTGCTTGCGGTTGCAGCACATTCTGTTGCCGCATGCTTTCACGCCTGCACCCCATGTACTGTGCGTGTGTGCCATAGCTAGCTCGTGCGTGACTTACAGCTGAAAACTGGGTGCTGAAGGCATTCCGTGAACTAACCGGGCCGCAGTGCGCCACACATGCTCACGTGTACTGCTCTTTGTACTGCTCACATGCTGGTCACACTGGCCACAGCTGAAAAAGGGTGACTACGTGATCCGTGTTGCGCTGCGCCATGATTCGGCCGAGCTGCTGGACAAGCTCAAGAACCTGCCCATGGTGCGGCGGTCAGCTGGTTTGAAGCGGTTGGTTGGGTGACCATCGTGATTGCGTGGGCTGTTTCATTTGCGCGTGATGCTGTGACTAAGAATGCAAACGTGCATGGCTGCACCCGTGGATGTGCTGGTGTTTGTTTGTTTGTATGTTCCTTAACTCAACGGAAACACCGTGCAGGCACCTGGATTTCTATGTTCCTTAGAAATTTCTACTTGATGGGCTCCGGCAAGCAGGTGAATCTGTGAAACGTTGTGTTACCGTTCTATTATTTATGATGGTTGCGCCCCCGCAGGTGGTCAAGCGCAAGCTCGACTCGGGCATCTCACTGCCCGTGGCATGGCAAAGGAGTGACATCATCACGGGCGGCGGCTCCGCAGGCGAGGTGTGAGAAGGGTGGGGGCGGGGGGCTTGCCGTGCCCTGGTGCTTTGTGATTTGCCTGTTGCCTGCGGTGCGCCTGCTTCCTTTGTTGCCTGCTGCCTGCGGCTCCCATGTTGTCTGAACGTGCCGTGCCGCTGGGGTTTGCACAGGTGCTGGTGCGTGGTGGGGACTCCCTCGCGCTGTTCCTGGGACCTGTCCCCGATGACAAGCTGCCCAAGGACGCGACCACAGGTAATGGTACATATATGACTATAACAACTACATGATATATATCTGTATATATGTACTGATGATATGACTATGACGATAACACCTATATATGTATTGATCTTCAGGGGCCAGGGTGCCATATGCATGTGTGTACACTTACTCTTTGATGTAATACCCCACCTTCCTGCATGTGACTTGTGGACCCTTGCGCCCCATGCCAGGCACCTCCAACCCCCATACCCCACACCACACCACACCACACAACACAACACCACACACCCTGTGTACCGCCCTGTGTACCGCCCCGCTGTACCGCCCCGCTGTACCGCCCTGCTGTACCGCCCTGCTGTACCGCTGTACTGCTGTACCGTCCTGCTGTACCGTCCTCCTTCAGGCCGTGTGCTGGCCGGCAAGCTAACGCTGGGGCAGCTGCGCCGTGCTGGGGCTGGGTCAGCCCCTGGCGGCTATGCGCTGACCTACATTGCACAGGTGTGGTGGCACAATAGTTAGATTAGAACATTAGATTAGTAGTACATTAGATTAGCACAATAGTTAGATTAGAACATTAGAACAAAAAAATCAGGACTTGTTAGAGCTCCCTGCGGTACATTACGATGCTGGTAATGGGCCGTGATGTGCCTTGCCTCACCACCTGTTCAACTGCGGTTATGGTGTGTGCAATAATTAATGCACCCACCCCATGCACCCCCTGCAGCCTGCACCCACCCCCCTGTGCCCACCCCTATTACACCCAACACCAAGCACCCAACCCACATATGTGCCCCTACCACCAGCCCATCCAAACATCTGCCCAAGCATGACCCCTTGCTATGACCATCCATGATGCAACTTATCCTGCCACGTCATGGTGCTCACCGTATTGCAGCCCGCCCCCGAGAAGCCCCCCACACCCAAGGAGTCGCCCGCTGCCGCCAGCAACGGCAACGGCGACGGATCAGCGAACGGCACGTCAGCGCCCGCCACCCCCCCTGCCCCCACCAGCGGCACCTCCATCTCCGCTACTGCTGCCGGTACTGCCGGTACTGCCGATGATGGCGCTACTGCCGGTACTGCCGGTACTGCTGGGGCGGTTGGCGGTACAGCCGCCAGCAACAGCCCGCACGAGACCAAGCTGGCGGAGGCGCTGCGCGATGTGACGCTCAAGGTGGGCGCACCTGCTGTGATCCATGTAATCAATTCGGTTGACGTTTCTATCGTTAACCAATCGTTAATCGTTAATCATTTCAATTGAAACCTGCTCTTTTTACTCTGCTTAATGATCTGCTCTTTATTATTGAAAACTGCTCTTTAATTTACTCTTCTGGGTGATGGGGCCCTTGTTTTGAGCTCTTGTGCTAGCGTGCAGGCATACAGATCGCTGGCAGCAAGGTCCATGGAGCCATGATGGGGCCATGCCTCAAGAATGCGTTTTTTTCTTCAACCCTGAACCCTAAACCCTAAACCCTAAATGCGGATCCCACACGAGCGCACACTCGCCAGCACACGCCTCACACGTCTCACACACCAAGCATCAACACACAGACAAGGGAGTGACATGCCGTGTTATTATTGATATTATTAGATGACGGAGTCGAACGATGGGTGTGCGGCCCTGTGGCCTATGTAGGTCATGGCCGACCTGAAGCTGGAGGAGCCTGATCAGGCCGCACTGTACGGGCGGCTGCTGAGTCAGCTCAAGGCGGACTTCCCCACCCATCTGCCCCTGCTGCTGGAGCACTTGAGGCGGCTGGACAGCACTGCCAAGGTGAGGTGGGCTCAAGTTCTCAAGATTATGAGCTCAGGCTCTAGTGTAATTGTGATATGTTTGCTAGGTCCTGAAGGTTTGTAAGGCTGTGCTAGATGGTGCTGCCAGTTTGAGGGTCGCGGGTCACGGAAAGAGAAAAGCAGAAGGGCCCCAGTGGTTGTGCAGAGGTGAAAGTAGCCACATGGTTGCGCAGAGGCTTGATGGGGTGGGGGCGGTGAGGTGAGGGATGCAGCAGAGGGTTATGAGCTCAAAACTATATAAACTGTATAGTGTGAAAACTGGGGGAGCCGGAAGAAAACGGGGAATTTCATGTCACATTGCCTATCAATGATGTGTGCAGGGCGCTGCGCGGAAGCCAGGACCAGGTGCCAAGCCCAATGTGCTGCAAGCAGTTGTGGCGGCGGCGGACGAGGTGGTTGGGGCGGTTGACGCACGTGAGCTGGCGGTGGTTGCGGCGGTTAAGGTGGCGGACGACACGCCGGGTGTGTGCCAGCTTCTGGCCGCCTGTCAGTGTGTGCCACACTAGTCTTGGTGCTTGGTTCTGGGTTGCTGAGTCACAGCTTGAAACTGGTGTGCCCCATGTATAGTTAGCCGCGGATGAGCGAAACGTTTTCAACAATGTCCGTTACTGGCGCGTGCCTGCTGGGTGCTTGTGGTTGTACCATTCAGCCTGCTGCTGGATGGTGACCCTATGGCTGGCTAAACCCTGAACCCTAAACCCTAAAGCCTGAACCCTGAACCCTAAAGGCACCTGAGTAGCGCGGGCTTCTGAACCAGCGCCACCACCGCAAAACCACCTACCGCTAACCAACTCCCGACCAATCAACTAGCTGAACCAACCGACCAACGAACCAACCAACCGAATCAACAGAATCAACCAACCAACTGTAACCGCACAGAGTGGAAGGCCAGCAAAAAGGCCGCGGACGAGGGGCGGTCCGCACTCACTGAAGCGCTGTACCGAAAGGCAGTAGCACTGCTGGACCTGGAGGAGGTGAACGGACCAGGGGAGGTGAACGGTCCAGGGGGCGGCGTAATGGCTGCGGCTCCAGTGGGCGGTACGTTTGATGCCGCATGGGCTGAGCTGCGCAAGTGGGTGGATACCGGCTCCGAAACCGCGTACCTGGCACTACATGCGCGTGTCGAGGCGCGTGCCAAGCGGTACGTACCGCCCTGTGTACTGCCACCTTTTGTAGTACCTGGCTTGTACTGCCTGTGCTGAAGCGCCCACCTGGTACTGCCCTGCCATGGTGGAGGCTGGAGGGTTGCTGGGAAAAGCAGCAATGCTGGCTGATGCTGTACCTGTAGTAACCGCTACTGCCTTCTACTGCCCACTACTGCCCACTGTTGCCTGGCTGCGTCACACCTGCATCACACTTGTTGCCTGTCACCTCACACCTGCCATTCCACACCCACACCTCACACCTCACATCCCACACCACTCTCCTCCTCACATCCTCTGCCGCATGCCGCCGCCCAACTGCCAACCGCCAACTGCCAACCGCCAACCGCCCACAGCTTTGCGACCGCGATCAAGGCCCTGGACAAGGCCATCACAGCTCATGATGAAGGCAAGGCGCCGTCCTCGTCGCCCACCACCCCTCCCTTCCCGCCCCGCAAGTACGTGCGTGCCACGACTACGTGCACTGCACTGCACTGCATCGTACTCCTACTGTACTGCACTGCACCATACTGCACCATACTAAACTGTACTGCACCGTACTGCGCTGCGCCGTACTTCACTGTGCTGCGCTGTACTTCACTGTACTGCGCTGTACTGCAGGGAGCTTGTGGAGCTGCGCACGGAGCTGCTGGCGCGGTGCGGGTGGGCCCACCTAGCCGGGGGGGAGCGGGCAGCTGCCGCCGCACGCTTCCCAGCTGCGTACCCGCTGTTCTAGTTGTTCTAAGTGTTCTAAGGGCAGCTGGTTGCGGTTTTTGAGAACGTACAAGGCCCTGATACTGGATCCCAGTTGCGTCCCCACTGGTTTAACAGATGGCTGGGACCGAGCTTTGAGCACCCACCTGTGTTCAGGATACACTGCTGCCTGTAACAATGCGCTGGCCGGATCCTGGCAAGCACTAAACGGGTAACAGGCTGTATAACGTGGTGGTGCAGCAGTACATCCTGCCCCCACCCTTGTTTGGGGGCGGGAATGGACGAGCAGCAGTGGTGTGCCGCATGTAGCGCACTGCAGTACACTGGAGTACTACATGGGCAGCAGTAGCAGGCCTCCTGGTCAGGTTGTACTGTGGCTGCAGTACAACTGCAGTACAACCCTGTAGTGTGCTGAGGGCTGGCTGTAGCTGAGCGCCTACCTGTTTAAAGGATGGGAACAGCGCCTCACTGTAGCAGTACCGGTGTATTGCCGCTGCTGCGCTGATGTAGTGCCGTTCGGGTGCTGCATGCAGTGCAGGTGTAATGTTGCGGTATGGCTGCAGTGCAGATGCCCATGTCTGACTGGGGTGCGGAAAGTTGCTTGGTGGGACGGTGACGCTGACTAGGCAGTCACAGGGTCACCCAACTGAGCACATGATCAGGAAGAGATGGCAGATATGGCGGAGATAGCTCAGCTGCTGTTTCAGCTGGTGCGTTCTGCTGACTGGTGCGGCAGAGGTCATCAGTGACATCAACATATCAACCATGTTGAGACTCCAACCAAAACCGGTGGCACGGATGCAAGCAAAATTGGAGGTGGAGGACCTTAAATTACAATATGCGGGATTGAGGCGTTATCGTAATACCGTCATCCTGGCACGCCCTGGCATGCTGTGCGGTTGGTGTTGCGGCTTAATTGTTCAAGAGAACCGTTACTAAGGTCCCCTAGGTAGTAGGTACATGCCGCACCTACGCCTGCACCTACACTGTTGCACGCTGTTCTTGGCACATTAAATCTATCTACTGTACGGTAAAGTGTCAAGGGTGTCACGGTTGCGCACCACTGCTCTCCGTCCCCTCGCCACATTGCATCTACACTATTTTGGCACACCATTCCTTCCAATTCTCGACGTCGTACAAGTCCGAGTCGTTGCACCGCTGGATCACCAGGTAGCCGCACTTGACGGCGTCCTGCGCAAACTCTGTACGTAGTGTGGGCGCGGCCACTGCCATGTGCACTGCGCAGCCCGCGTGCATGCGCAATCGGCCACATTGCTCCCGGTACTTGTACTTAGCGCCCTTGGCCCTGAGCGTTGCGTCATCAGTGGCCCGGGCCTGCTCGATGGCCTCAAGCAGCGCGCCCGGCTTCTTGCACGCTTCGCCATACTTGTTCTTTGTCATGTGATACTGGGCCTCCACGACCACCAACACCGGCATCGCCTCCGGACGCTCCTCGTTTTCAAACACCAAGAGGCGATCCAACTCCGCCTTGGTGACGCCTACTTCGTCCACCAACGACAACTTGGGTTGGCTGGCTTGCAAGACCCACCCCAACCCACCCATGAAGTCCTCCACGACACGCGTGGCCATGTGCTCCGCAAATTGCTTGCTGTGGTCGGCAAGGTCTGTATCGAGCTGGTCAAAAGGGTCCATGCTCGGAAGGTCCGAGTGCCGATCGTCGTCGTCATATGCGCCCCGCAAGTTGGTCACATGCGGGCCCATGCGAGCCAACAACTCCTGCCTCAGCTTTTGCAACTGCTTTAGCTCGTCCACATGTTGACGGTGCTGCATCTCGCCCGCACGCATGGCCTCGACTCTCTTGCCCTTGTGGTACGCCGCAGCTGCCATTTGCTCCACCTCCATGTCGCTGGCGGTCCACAACAAAGAGAGGCGGTTGGTGTCAAACAGGCCCCAAGCGTCCTGGCCAGCACGCCCAACACCTTGAAAAACGCTGTGGCCGGAAAGCTATTGTTGCCGATGCACGCTGTGGCCATGGGCTCGCGCCACAGGAAGACAGCCAAAAGGGGCACTGCCGTGATGGGAAGGCACGCGTGCCGCAGGTCCAGCCGCGCGGTCACTGGGGATGGCAGTTGCTTTAGCCACAGCTCTAATCCGCGGACTGTTAGGCCGGACGCGTCAAACTTGGGCGCAATGGTGGCTACGTCAGGCAGGCGAGCAGTCGAGCCGTCTGCCACCTGCGCGAATGGGCACATCGTAGAGGCTCGGTGGGCGTTCGTCACATCCTCATCAGCAACACACGGCATTGCGCAAGCTCATCCACTGCAGGCATAGGCTGCGGGTCAAAAGTGAGACAAGCCACGCAGCGTCAAACTGCACCACCCTACATGTTGGTCATGATTGCCCGGTATCCGGGCGGCAAACAGCAACAACAGCTAGGAACTAGACAGGCAGTCCCGTCCGTCCCCGCATCTCACCTGTTGTGGATTCCCTGTGTCTACGCCAGATGGTTGCGGTGGAGTTTCCAAAGGTTCGATTGCCTGCGTGCGCACGCATAATGTGTGCGTGCAACAGTCTGCATATAGAAGGCCTACACACGGGATGTGTCGAAGACGACGTTCGCTGCATGCGCACAGCGCTCCTGGGCATCCAATGCATGCAGTCACATGACGTTACCCTGGGCACCCAATGCATGCAATCACGTGACTTTCCAAACGTGAGCTGCTCATGTGTGCGTCGGCGATGACTGCATGCCTTTGCACGGTGTGCCAATCGCATTGGCACGCACGTGATGAGCTGATGATACATGTTTGCACCCATGAATGTTGTTTGGGCTTAGCATGTCCCATGTTGTTACCAACTAGTGCAGCAGTGGAATATATTGAAAGTGCTAAGTGTTCAATCGTCCCGGACGAGCCCACGATCTCACCTCCAAACCTCTTCTAGCACTGCCACGTGCACGAAGTGCGGCTTAATGGATACTCGTGGGCCTCGGAAGTCTCTGGCGCGAACTATTAATTGCTTATCTTTGGAAATGTTCACGTAACTTCAGTCATGATACAAGGAGCCGCATCAGCGATCTGAGGCCACACATAGCAAATGGGGGTGAGCGAGCCAAAGATGTTCTCAGGATCTCCTGTGTTCAGTCGCGTTGTTGTGGCCACACATTGGGGCGGCGTGTGAGCTTGTGGAGTGGCATCTCGGTGCGTGGATGTCCTGATTTACGGGGCGGATTAGGGCAGGGTTTAGGGTTTGGACCAAACCCTGAAACCCTGTTCAGGTGTCTTTCATGGCACAACGTGCCATATAGTGCCACCAAGTGGTGTGTGGCTGCGTTTGCTGCCTGCAGATCGTACCTTACTCATCCTTATCAGCGCTGTGACCTGTGTCATGCTGCAGCTGCCACACCGACACTGCTCTTCAACATGGCTTGCATGCCACATGAGCTTGCCAGTAGTTTATTGTAACACACACATGGAACAGATGCTTCAAAACAGCACCCCAGACTTCCTTACCAGACAGAAACAGCTGCTGTCTTGGTAGCCCACCAAACCAGCTACCAGTAAACGCGGCTGTTTTGTGCTGCAACTGCCACCGCCACTACAGCCCGTTAGAGCCACAGCAGTCACTAGCTCACTACTACTGCTGTGACAGCCACAGCAGCCACTCCTGCTGTTGCAGCCACAACGACAGCCAATACAGTCACTGTGTACATCAGAAGGTAGCGGAGCATTCCCCACCGTATTACCTGTGCGTTACTGGAAAGCCACTACTGGGAATCCCAAACTGTAATACGCAGTACTACAGAGATTTATGGTGTTACTGCCGTAATAACAGTAATGCGGCAGTAATGCAGGGGTGTGCCGGGCGGCTGCAAGCTGGGCGCTTGCTTGCTTGCTGGCAGCTGGGCACCAGGCAGGGCCTTGGGACTGGCCCCCAGTAAGCCTCCGCTACCTTCTGACGTAGCCGTCCGTCCTGCTGTAGAACCACGGCAGCCACGACAGCCACTACCTAGGCTAGGCCGGTTTTTCTTGGCCGCGTTCGCTGTTTCAGTGTGCGTTGCGCCTCAGCCTGTGTAACCATAACCATAACCTAGCCATGCTGGCCCATCCAGCTCCATTACAGCTCCACCTCCATCCCCCACATCCGTCTCACTGGTGTCACATGGGTGCCTCACCACATCCGCGCCACGGCGAGTGGCCCCACATGAGGCATGCCGGCGTCACAGCTGCTCCACGCCATCACAGCCGCGGCACAGCAGGCCCAGTTGCGGCATGCATGTCACAGACAGCTGCTCCATGCCGTTAAAGCTTACTATAGCTTACTGTAGCTTACTGTAGCTTTGGTATCACAGCCGACCCGATGTGGCACGTTGTCGACATGCGTCACAACTGCTCCTCGCCGTCACAGCTCTTTATCGTCACAGCTGGTGCATGCCGCCACAGCTTTTTCTACCGTCACAGCTGCTCCACGCCGTCACAGCCTTGTGATGTCACAGCTGCTCCACATCACTTCCTTTAATCATGTCCTGTCACAGCGGCGTCTTGTTCGGCGTACCCGCCTGCCGCGGGTACTTGGCCGGGGTGGCCGACAGCTTGCGCACAACCAGGGCAGTGAACGGTTCACCTGCTGGCGTGAAGCTGCTCCCTGGGACCGGCCCCAGCCCGGCTGCTACTGCCGTACCCGGCCCTATCCCCGCTGCCTCCCCTGCGCCTGCTGCAGCGCATGCCCCCGCTGCCACCCCTGATCCCCTTCCTGCTACTGTGCCCGCAGTCGAATCATTCGATGCAATGCTGTTGGCGTTGCTGACGGTGGCGGCAGTGGTGGCAGTTGCATCAGTGGCGGCGCCGTCAGGGGCGTCAATTGCTGTTGCGTCAGTTGCTGTTCTAGTTGTTGTAGTAGTTGCATTTGTTGCTGTTGCTGCAGACCTGGGGGCGGAGCTAACGCGCTCGATGCCGACCAGCTTGCCTCCAAGTTCAGAGATCGCGTGCGCCGCCGCCGCGACCTCGGCCTGTGGTTAGTTCAGAGGGTGCATGAGCTTAGCGTGGCGGCAGGTGTGAGGGGCAGGTGTGAGGGTATTGCTACTGCTACTGCCCAGGCTACTGCCTGCACAGGTGTCAGTAAAAGCACCACCATCAACGACTGGCTCGTGTTATTAGGCGACCAGCTGATCAATACACACACATATATAGACATATATATATACCATGTATATATATACATATATACCATATATATACATAAGTGCCCGCACCTGGGGGTCCGGCCCCTTTGCCGCCACCCATACACCGCCGCGGCGCACGAAGGGGAGGCACAGCTCAGCCAGTACGCGTGTGTCGGCCACAGCCCTCGCGACCGCCACATCGTGCGCCTGCAGGGGGGGCCGGGCGAGGTTTGTCGAGGTTTCCCAGGATTTCCAGCACTTCCAAGTCCGTAAAGTGTGGAGGGCAGAGAGAGAGATCATGCGGTGCGGTCTCAAACCGCACCACACCCCGTGCCGGTGCCCACACGCACGTGTGTGTGTGCGTGTGTGTGTAATGTTGTGTATGGTGCGGTGCGGTGCGTGGCGGTACATGGCGGTACATGGCGGTACAGTCACAGGCTCAGCCTGTGGCATACAGGTCATGGCGGCCTGGAACATGGAGCAGCATTGCAACCAACCGGCAGGCATGCAAACTGGGTGCTGGGTGCGCATGGGGACCAAATGGCAACGGCAATGGCAATGGCAATGGCAATGGCAATGGCAATGGCAATGGCAATGGCAATGGCAATGGCAATGGCAATGGCAATGGTAAACTCATGGCAATGGCAATGGGACCAAACGTAATGGCAAACCAAATGGCACACCGAAACCCTGAACTACTTTGAGGGCAGCACTCAGGGCAGCACTGCAAACAAGCAAAGGGCATGCTGCAACCAAGCAAACGGCATGCTGCAACCGAGCAAACGGCATGCTGCAACCAAGCAAAGGGCATGCTGCAACCAAGCAAAGGGCGTGCCACAAAGGCGGTGCTGGCCGCTGGCCGCTGGCTGCTGCACCACGCACATCTCTCAGAGCAGGGTCACGTCCTCCATCTTCAGCACGTGCCCACACCACAGTGACGTTGGTGAGGCCTGTGAGATGACGCGGCATGTGCAGCAAGGCAGGCGCATGCATGTGGTCACGCGCCCACACTGAAACCTAGATAGAGCTTGTACACCACCAGCATGGCAATTCGGTAACTATGGCTTTGCTTGTAAAGCCGGTTTCGGGGACTACACAGCGGTCCACTACCCCAGCGGCACACTCCATGCAAGCAAGTATTGCAATCACGCATGCCATGCAAGCATGCAAGCAAGCATGCAAGCAAGCATGCAAGCGCGCATGCAAGCATGCAAGCGCGCATGCAAACATGCAAGCACAGCGGCCCACCGATGCGCTCCGCTGCACGGGTCAGGAAGTCGCAGCGCTTGCGCAGCGTGTCCAGCAGCACCACACGCCACCTGCAGGCGAAGAGGATGCACAGGTAGACAGTCTAGACACAACATACAGGTCGGAAACAACACTGATTGCATGATTACTAATACTCGGTACCATCGGCACAGAATAAGTGAACATGGAACATCGAACATGGCGTCGTGTTACAGCAGCACAATGCACCAGCTCAGGGTGCGCCCGGCGGGGGGGTGGGGGCGTGGGAGGGTGGTGGTATGTGTGGGAGGTGTTTTTTAGCAACGACCGGGGGCTCAGGGGTCTCAGGGTTATGCTGCGCTTTGACTCCTGACCACGAGCAAGGCAAGCAAGCAGTACATGCCAGCAGTATATGCAGCAGTACAGGACGTACAAGCAGTACATGTAAGCACTACAGGCGGCAGTACACTCAGCCGCACCCGGGGCACGCCACCGCGAGGACCATGCCGGGCAGGCCGGCACCGGTGCCCACGTCAATGATCTGCGGCCGGGATATGAACGGTTCGGCGGGATATGAACGGTTCGGCGGAACTTTGACTCCACACACAATGAGCGCATGGCGTGCTGCATGCAGTCGGCGCCGCTGTGTCAGCGTGCTATTGCAGTAGCTCAGTGCAGTAGCGCAGGAAGCAGCAAAGGAAGAGACTCTGAGGCTATCAGACTACGAGACGATGAGAGTATGACTCAAATCTTGGGAAAGGTCAGGCATCAGTTGCATCATCACCTTGAGGCCTCCCCCCTGGCCGCCAACTGCGCCACGGACTGCACGGTCGGGCGCCCCATGTTGCTGAATGACGGGCAGCAGCGCGAGGGAGTCCGCGAGGTGGCGCACACGCGCCTCACCCTTGTCACGCACAGCTGCGGTTGGTTGGTTGGTCGGTTGATTGGTTGGTTGGTTCGTCAGTTGGTTGGTTGGTTTGGTGGGGGAACTGGGCGGGCAAGGGAAGCCAGGACTCGGCCTTGGCAGCTGTCAGGGTTTGACTTTGTCAGCTGTTACCTGAATGGGCAAGTCCTGACAGTCCGCAACAGAATACTGGGGGATGAGACCGAATGCACCGAGGACCAAATCAGACTGATCGCCTGTCCTCCACGCCCCCCCTTCACACACACACACCCCGCACTGGCCCAATCTCACACCTGCACACTCTCACGCTTTACAGTACGAGGTATGAGTGTGTCCTTCTGTCACCGTACACACCCGTGAGGTTCATGACCTTATTGGTTTCCAGCAGGTAGTCCAGGTACTCCTCCAGCTGGCCCACCTGGCAGTCAGTCAGAAAGACAGACAAAAAGACAGAGCGACAGACATATGGGCGGATTTAGATGGATTTACAGCAGACACATGATAAGTTCACAGACAGGCAGACCGACTGGCAGGCAGACAGACAGACACATGCATGTCAGGCTGCCCTCTTACGTGCCGGCCTTCCAATGCCGGCTTTGCAAGAAAGGCCAGCAGGCGATGCCATGGGCTGCAAGCGGGCATGCCGATATTGCTGCACGGCGGCCATGCAGCTACCTCTGCACATCAAAGCCTCACAAAACACCTCAAAACACCCCGTGTTCCTGGAAGTGTTTATCACGGCACGAGCTGCACGCTGTCACACCTCTTGCCCCGCTCACCTGCGCATGCGTCAGCCCCGCCGTCCGTACCGCCGCCTCGTACTGCGCCTGGTACTGCTGGCTGTACTGCGCATGCTGGTTCGCGTCTTCCGCGTCTGACGCACGCGGCGATTTCGGAGCGCGCGCCGCGCTAACAGCAGCCGTTGCCGCGTCAGCGCCGGCAGTTGAACCGCCAGCTGTAGCTGCTGCATTCTTACCTGAGAGAGCCCCTGCTCCAGACCCTGAAGGTGAACCCACACCCCCACTTGCATCCCATGCAGGAATCCCACGCATGGATGGCTGCATGCTGGGGCCGGCTGCTGCTGCTCCTCGAGCTGCTCCCCTGCCGGACCCCCTGCCCCCAGCCCCTGCCTTTGAACCCGTACTGCCCGTACTGCGGCCGCCAGCACCTGTACTGCCTCTGCCATCGTCCGTACTGCCTCTGCCCCCCCGCCCAGCACCTCGGCCGCCCCGCCCTCCCCTACACCCCCGCCCCCCTGCGGTGGCGCGGCCCGCACTACTGCCGCCACTGCCGCTGCTGCTGCTACTGCCATCCCTGCCTGCTGAGGTGGCGACCCACCGGGCCGCTGCTGGTGGGGGCACCATGGCTGAGCCTAGAAGCGCATGGGGCGCAGCCGCAGGAGCTGGCGCTGCACGCATGCGAATGGCGTTCATAGCGGTGTGTGTGCTGGATGTCATGGTGGCAATCTTGTCCCCTGAGTGTCTAGTCCATGCATGGGCTGCACTGGGCATGGGCCAGCTTCCGCTGCTTGCATGGCAGCGGGTAGGGCTAGCGAAAGATGCAGGCCTGGATGTCATGGGACGAGCGCTCTTCCATGAGACAGCCAGCGGTCCGTAGCGTGACAATCCCATATGGCGCATGCAGCCGCAGCAGCTGCTTGGCAGCATGTGTGCGACCTGAACCAGCCTGAATAGGGCCGCACGCCTGCAAGGCACACCAAAATACAAAAGCATGTGCTGCATGATGTATGCATGCATGGTCCATGTCATCGCCATGTCAGGCGGCTGACACGGCCACAACCCAGGCCTTTGAAGCGATCGGTGCATGCGACAGGACGTGACGAAAAGGCCTCACCGCTTGCAAACGGTGTGGAAGGCGGTGAGAGCTGGCTCCGACGAATCAGGTCAAATCCAGCAGGTCAAAACAATTGAATCATCAATTCATATCAGAATAGCTACACGGGGCATTGCTCACACGACCTCATACTAAACCAGGGTTTTAGCCCGTACATGCAAGCACTGGACTCGTGGTAGATTGTCGGATATTTAAGCAATGATGACCCCTTTCGCTTTGGGGGAAGCAAGGTGATATGCTTCCAGCTGCATATGACGTGAAGGCTGCATAGTTCCACCAAATAACAGGATCAATAGGATAAACTAACAGACTAGCAGTAGCCCTACATATGGAGCTGGCAGTAGTGTACCGCACTAGTGTACAGCACCACCATGAGCTCTGTGTTATAATTCTAGCACTGCTAACAGCTCATGGTGCTGATTTTCTTGAAGGTAGCCTCTCTGAGCAGTACATGGTGGTTAGGGCGGTTGGTTTAAATTTGCACGCGGGCTCATCACCATGCCGCAACGCTGTGGGTGGGTTCGCAGGTAAGCATGCTGTATCAGTGTTTACAAAGGCGAAAGAGTAGCCCAGCGCCTGCCATTGGCATGCAAGCTGTGCTCAGCCTCTTGCTGGCCTAACATTGTACATGCACCGTCATGCACGGATGCCAGCTGCACGCAAGCCTTGATGCAAGCATCTGTGCAAGTGCTGCAGGCTAACAGCCAACCAACTTGATCCCATCAAGCCATCATGCTACAGCTGGACGCAGCTGCACAGTACCTGAGTGCTGTTGAAGTCGCTCAACCAGTCCCCAACATCCTGCCCAGATCCCCACCACCACTCCACCCCCACCCCTCCCCACTTTCCTTCCTCTTAAACCTCCTCAGCATCCAGCACGTCCCCTATGCACACAACACCACCTCCCCTCCGCCACCCCCCCTTAATGCTCATGCGCTCGCATAGCGCGTAGCCATGATGAAGCGTATGCACGCGACCAGGCCCAGCAGCAGCTGGATGCCCATGAATGCTAGCGCGACCGCGTTGATGATCTCGTCGATCTTCAGCCTGCAGTACATCGCGGTACACCGCAGTACCAGCATTGCAGTACATTTCAGGACCAGGGCAGTGCACGGAAGCAGTGTGGGCTGTTTGCTTGGCTTACAGCACGTTCCAATACCAACACAGCGTGAGCCTACAGCAGCTGCAAAACACAATTATCGAGTAAAACTATACTGCTCATGTATACCGTAGACTAAGATGAAACGTCGCGGGGCAGTCCACTCACACATAGGTCTGGAACGCCACGTCACTGTTACAAGCCCTACTATGACTGCCTTGCGCCATCATGCCACGAGATACAATGACATAGTGCAAGGTTGCTCTCATACCCACTCACACGTAGGTCTGGAACGCCACGAAGTACACGTACATCGCGATGAGTGGGGCGGCGAGCACAAAGCTGAAGAACAGCGGCCCCGCACGCTCCGTCTTGTTGCCCTTGCTCGCTGCGCAGACCAGGGGGCAAGGCAGCAGGGTGGGAGGCACTGTTGCAGGGAGGCGGCACCCTGGCGTGCATGCACTCAGACACATTGAGCAGGATGTTTGAGAGGGGGGGGAGGACGCAGTGGGGCGTGGCCCTTGCTTGCTGAACGCACGGAGCAGCGTCACAGCCGTAGCAGTATGGGCCCCATCTTGTGAGAGCAGGCGCTGCTACCATGCCATGCTGGGCCCACACACCAAGGAGCCCCTAAGAACCCACCTACCGAAACAGACCCAAGACCCACGTGCCAAGGAATACCCACTTCACCAAGGCCCCCGCACCTAGAAAGAGGCGGGGAATCTCCAGGAAGAACCATAACCAGGAGAAGCAGAATTCCATCGCAAAGTTGCGGTTGGGGTAGGGCAGCTGGCAGCCTGCACAGGACGAACACAGCAAGCACATCAATACGCTTGCCCAGTGCACAGGGCCAAACACAGCAGTCACAGCATTCAGTGATGATTGGTCCGGTGCACACGACAAACACAGCATTCCCAGCATTCAATAACCTGGCCCAGTGCATGGGCGTGCTTGCATGCGCATTGTGCTCTTGGTATGTTGCTTTGAGGCACTGCACGGAGTGCAGGCATGGCTGTCGGGCAGGGCATGCATGCGGTCTGTTGCATGCATGCGGTCCAGTTCCCCGACAGTTCAGGCATGTGGTCTAATTGCACGACATGCACGTACGCGGCAGGAATGCATGCCAGGCTGATGTGTGCACCACAGCATGCAGGCACCTCCCATGTGAGCTAGGCGTAGTGCAAAGCATAAGCTGCAGCAGGTGCATGGGGCCAGCGGCACGGAGAGCGGCACGACAATTGCATGCAGAACATGCATGCTGCAGTGTGCATGCATGCCAGCCCAGCTGTCACCCACCCTTGTACACGAATGCAAGGATGTTGAAGACGTAGTAAAACACGTCCCACCAGGCGCCAAAGAAGATGAACACTTGCAGTGCAAGGGAAGTCAGCACACGCCTCCGGGGCTTCTTCCCAGGCTGTACTCCCCCTTGCGATTGTTTGGGCGCCTGAAGCGTCCCCGGATGCGCCCTGGCTGCAACGCCTGCCTGCTGTGCTGGCATAGCAGCGGGTTGTTGCACCATGCTTGGCTGCATGCCCATTGGCTGAAATCCAGGCTGCGCTGCAAATCCTTGGTTCTGCATCATCGTTCTACGTTTATGCTGGCTGTGGGTCAACCTGTCAACTACAGGTTTTGAAAAGTACGCGCATATTGCCAGAAGCGTGCAGCCGAGGCGGTTGTATCATGCATGTCTCTGCCGCGACGCACTTGAAAACGCGCTTCCACGCAGTTTCCCAAACCCCCGTTCCAACTAAACCCTGACAGTACACATGGGATCGATCCGGCTTCCCCGATCACAATCGAACCCAAGATGCTCAGCGCAACCACCCTGTCCCGCCCCTGCTTCTCTCGCGGCCGTATGGTCGTCCGCGCCAGCGGGGGATCGAACGGCGCAGGCGCGTTCACGGAGGGGCAAAAGGTCAAGGTCATCAAGCCCGTGAAGGTGTACCACATACCCAAGCAGGCGCAGGGCGTGGACATTGAGGGCATGGTTGGGGAGGTGACCAAGAACGCAACCCAGTATAAGGGGAAAACCCTGTCAGCCAACTTCCCCTTCATCGTCAAGTTTCAGACGGAGCTGGGCGGGGCGCCCGCGAAGTTCCTCGTCCACCTGGTGAGGCTGGGGAGGTGCTGAGCTGGACATGCTCAGGGTGATGAGCTTATCCTGCCCATGCAGTACAGCCTGGGCGCTTGGGTCTGCACCGCACGCCTGTACAGCGATGATCAGCCGTAGCTGTGGGTGCCTAGGTCACGATTTCGGACCAACACCCAGCATCATCTGAACAATGCACCTGCACATACCTTGGTTTTGTCTTTGCTCAGGGCGACGACGAGATTGCTGCTGCGTAAGCCAGACGACCATCCCGGTCTCGACAATCGTGTTGGAGGTCATGGTGCATTAGGCGGATGAGGGTGTACGGGCTGGCCACGGATCTACTGTTCAAGCTCTCCATAGACGTGGATCGTGCAGCGCAATGGTGGTGGGCATGGAGCTCATAATGCCAGCATGCGGACCTGCATGGCAGAGTCGTGCCCGCATGCCTGGTCACCTGAACATCCGGCATGCCTGCTAGCCACCCAGCTGCTGCAGCATCGCAGATTGGAACGTGGCCTGAGGGACGAAGTATTACCATGCTGAGTGCGGGTGCCTGGCCTGTACGAGGGACGAACAAGGGACACTGAAGGATCCGGGAGCGGCAGGGGGCCAGGCATTTGCTGCAGAGCTGTGCACAGCACTGACGCCTTGGGCTGCACATCTGCATGCGTTATTTTGTTTCTTGACAGATTGACGACTGGGCGTGCATTGCGTTGCAGTGGATTGGGGAGCATGGGAGGGGCCAGTAGGCAGCTGGCATCATGACAAGTCAGTCCCAGCATGACCTACCTATGGTGGCAGCATTGCGCTAATTATTTCATGGTTGCTGCGGCATACCGGTGGGTGCGGGTGGGCTGTTGCACAGTGTGCTGTGCGCATGGACGAGCACCCTGGTCGCTCAGATGTGCACCTGTGTAGAACGTGCAAGTCTTATTCCTCAGTTGAAGTTTTGGAGAACGCTGTGAGAAGCAGGCCGGCATGCGTGTGTGGCTGTAGCCCTTTGATCGTGTTAAAGAGTTTTGAGGACCTGGATGTAATTGCAAAGAAACCATGATGGTGCAGCTCCGGGAGGCATTCTATGCATGTGGTTCTGGCGCTAGCACACAGCACAGCAGCTTGAGCAAGCGCAGTTGCACAGCAGGATCCAGGAGTCAGACTCTTTGCTTATCCGCTTGATCCTCACATATATCATTGTCCCAGCTGTCAGAGCTGTCAATCCGAACTTTGGGGTCCACACGTGTTGCTGCCTAATGTCAAATGCCGATGCGAATAAGTTGATGTCTTGAATGTTCTACGGTGCATGCTTCGTGCTGGTGCTGGTGCTCACCAGCGCAGCGCTGACTGGGGCAAGGCGCAGCAGGCATTGCGGGCCTTCAGGAAACTTCAAGATCCTGCCTAAGTACTATTTGCGAGGGTTCGACATTGGCCTCCCTGCGCAAGCCCCAGTGGTGCCCACCCTCGACGACTGCGCGCAGCTTTGCTTGCAAACCCAGGCATGCAGAGCATTCACGTGGCTGGACATGACGGAGACCTCCCGCCCTCTGTCATGCTTCCTGAAGGTGAGTGGGGCATCCAAGGTTGCAGCACGCACAGATGCCCCCATATGCGTGGAATGCAGAGCTCTTCAATGTGGCCAAGAAGTGCTGTGCGCGGGCGGCGCAGCTAGCTGAGGACGCTTGCTGGTCGTGGCGGCCTGCTACAGCGCATGCACGCATGCGGCACAGCATGCATATACCCAACCTGCCGCACGTGCACATACAGACAGCCGCATCACGTGCAGACAGTTGCATGCGACAAGACCGCATGGCAGGCAGTGCCAGATCCGGCCCATGGTGAGAGCAACCGTTGTGTGAGCCACAGCCCAGCCACAAGACTCAACAACCAAGCCCTCCATCTTCTGAAACCAACCCCTCAATTGACCCCTCAACTAACAGCTCAACCAACCCCTCTTCCTGCGATCCTTGGCCGCAGCTCTGTGCGGACCCAACACGCATCGATGCCTCAGGGCCTGGTGTGGTCTCTGCCATCCTCGGACGCGACAAGACAAAAGGGTGGTGCAAGGGTGGGTCGGTCAACAGGTTGCAGGCGGTCAACAGATTGCAGTGCATGCAGACGCATCTGTGACACGCCGTGTTATTATTATTAACAGATTGCCAGCGCATGCATGCCGCTAAACAGCTGTGCTGCTGTCCACCACCGCTGCGCAGCTGTTCACCGCCGCCTCGCCTCCCATTTCCTTCTCCCATCGTTGCATGCGTGCTGACCCTGTGGTCTGTCGCACCACCGCCAACACACACGCAGACGTGCAGTTCCCCCCGCCTTCCCCTTCACCCCCGCCCTCACCCTTGCGGCCCCCGCCCTTCCCTCCTGCTCCCCCGCCTCCCCCACCACCTCCACCACCGCCCCCCAAGCCACCTGCGCCCCAGCCCCCTCCACC
>BDCZ01000505.1:0-14432 GCA_001662365.1 Chlamydomonas applanata
CCACCCAACCTACCCCGCCCCAACCCACTTGCAGGTCGCCAAGCTCAACTTCCACTTCATGGTCAGCCGCTACCTGAAGAAGGCAGCTGCCAAGCGGCGTGAGGAGGACCGAGTGCTGGCCGAGGATGAGGCCCCCCCACCAGTAGCCCGGGCAGGCTCCTCTCGCACTGCATGCGCCGCCCCCCAGGGCCCTGGGGCGTTCATGGCGGTGCGTCCTCTGCGCACGTGTCTGTTACTCGTCCCTCCTGCTGCCTGCGTGACTGCTTTGTCTGCCTGCCTGCCTGCTACATGTGGGCGTTCCGTTGTCTGCCTGTGTGCGTGTTACTGGCTGTGTGCGGCTGGCTGGGAGGGCCAGGTGGACTGCCGAACCAATGGGCTGCCGCTCATGCCGGCCGGTGCCAAGCTTGTCCCTGAAGCTCCCCAGTCCCTTCCCCAGTCCTCTGGCTTCCACATTTCCCATGCCCAATCTAATTCCTTTGAGCCGCCTGTCATCCACCTGATATGTCGTGCCTCCCACTGCGCTGTCGCTGAGATTGCCCCTGCTCCTGGTTCACTCGGGGCTACAGCACCCTGAGTTACAGAATGCTGTGCCAGCCCCTGAACCTTCCTGTGCACCATCTCTCACCCGCTGTGCTTGCAGAACCTGGGCGACCTGTCGGGATGGGACCCTTCCTCTGGCACACCACCGCCCCAGATGGGTGGCTCCCTAGTGGCGGCACTGCTGCGCAAGAACAAGGTGCGCGGGGCATGGGGCTAGAGCCGGGGTCCGAACCCCAACCTCGAGCCGGGGTCCTGGACCCTCAAACCTCGAGCTTCAGAAGGCGGGGCAGGGCTGGTCGTAGCAGTGGCGGAGGCCCTGGGTTGTGGTCTGGCCCGGTGGTGTCACTGCGAAAACCTCTAGTCTGCTGACATGTCTCGTGGTTGTGTTTGAAAGAGGAGAGGGTGTGGGTGAGGGGCCTGCAGCAGTGAGCCCTTGTGCTGCCGCATGCCGCTTGCAACAAATCCTAACACCGCCAAAAGCAGGCCCTGTACAGTACCCCGCACTGTCCACGCCCTGTGCTCCAGCGGCAGTGCATTAAACCGCTCCCTCCCTTCCCCACACATGGCAGGTGGACCTGGCGACATGGCGGCCTGACACAGAGCGCACTGCAGACGGGCGCGCGCAGCTCACCACCAGCGCATCCCGGGTCGTGGCACCAGGGGAGCTGGGGCCAGATGTGGAGGACCACACACGCGTGATCAGCAGGTGATGCCTCGTGCTACTGCCGCTGCTGCGGCTGCTATGCGGCAGTAGCACCATGCGCAGCACCCCACTGATTGCACCAGCTCGTACATTTTGTACGGGCTCATTCAAGGCCCTTGCATCTGATTCACTGCATCAGCTAGTGGTTCTTCTTGTACATTTCCGTACATTTCATAGTACCGTGCAAGCCAAGCTCATGAAATGTGATGGCACGCCTTGCACTGCACACGACAGGTACCTCGCCGACCTGGACCTGTCCGAGTGGAACCCGGAGGAAGGCCCTGCTATGCCCCGCTCCCACCCCACTTCACGCCGCGGTTCACGCGCTGGCACCCAGAACGGCGCCGCGCCCACACCCACGCACGCACAGCAGGCAGCGGCTGCTGCCACAGGGGACTATGAGCCCTCGCCGTTTGTGTTTGTGGCGGCGAGTCGGGGCACATCCGGGGGCAGCGCTGCCCAGCCGCCGGCCACGCCGCCGCCCATGGCAGGAGTGCCAACGCCCCGCAACAGCGCCAGCCCACAGCAGCAGTCCGTGTCCAACGGTGGCCGCAACCCACACACGGCGGCGGCAGCCGCGGCGGCAGCGGCCCGCACCACTGGTACGCGCGCCCCCGCCCCAGCACCTGCACCGCAGCGCTGGTTTGCCCACGGCAGCGACAGTGAGGATGAGGAGCACTTAGAGGCGTCCACCTCTGTGGCGCTCACTCCTGCACAGGCTGCAGCTCTGGCTGCGTCATGAGTCAGTGGTGGGTCCGTGCTGCTGGCGGCTCCTGCAGGCCGGGGGCAGGGCTGCAGCAGTGCGTTGCATGGAACACTGTACTATTGATACGTGTGACCCAAGGTAGGTTTCACATGAACAAGAGTGCCGCTGGCAGCCTGGATCAGGCGGCTACAGGTGGTGGAGCACGGCTAAAGGGAGACGCGGTGGTGTGAGGAGGGCTCTGAGTGGTTGTGGCATTGGGGCGGTGCAGGTTGAGACTTCACAGCGCAGGCCGTGGACTGTGTGCTGGGGGCCGGGTGCACGGTTGTGATTTGTGGCACAACTGGCTATCAGTGCGCTGCTGATGGTTCAAGGGGCGCCCTGAAAAGCGTGCTGCAGTGCATCAGCTGATGTGCAGGGGCGATGGGTGGGTGAGGTCGCATGAGGCTTGGTCGAGCCCCGAGTGAACCATCGGCATGTGGTTTGGAGTTTTGGTTGAAGCAACCTGTTCGCCGCGTCGCTACAGATCATCACATAATGGGTGGGCAGCTGAATTATGTAGAGTGTGCGGGCTGCATTGAGCATTTGCGGGCTGTGTTCTAGCTCTGATCCTGCCCTGGATCTTTTTGTACCGACAAAATCAAAAAGCAGTGACAGACAGGTTTTTTTGTGAGCATGCGTCCCTGAACACCGGCGTTTGGCTGTCTTGAGCTTCCTTGTGATTTCTGCAAAAGCCCCCTGTTTGCGTCTTCTCTGTACAGCCAGGTGTGTTTGGTCACACGCGCGTGGTCCGATGATCTAGCTTGGCAGCTGCAGCAATGAGAGGGGGAGGCGGTCCAATGTTTTGATGCCGCATGCCCGTGCCTTGCATCCCCAACCCCTGTAAATGTGTTGATCCTGTCAAAACCTTTCAAGTTTGAAGTTTCAACAGCACTTCATTCCAGAGCTTGCATCTCCTTGTTTCTTTGTGCCTATGCCCATGCGTACTGCAGCCTGGATTCGCCAACCATGCATTCCACTGTTTGCGTGGGGGGTGCTGTGGGCCTTCAGCTTCAGCTCCCTGCAGCTGCAGCTGCAGGCTCTGATCCTGCTGCCTGCAAGTGGAGCCAGCCCTACAGTACAAGACAACAGTCAGGGGGCCCAGAGCGTGGCGCACACTGGGGCACAGCTGGGGGAGCTGCTGCTTGACCAGGAGGCCACAGACATTGTGATTGACAGGGCAAGTTGGGGACCATGTGATGTGATGATTTTGTTCTAGGGGGCAGCAAGGGCAACAGGCACTGAGGAAGGCTGGCTGAGGGGGCAGGCTTGAACTTTCACATCATGTTATGAGGTGTCATGATTGTGAGTTCATTATCATTCTTATACTTGCCTTGCGCAGCCTTGTGCAATGCAAGGCAGCTTGGGATGCAGGATTGTGATGGGGCCAGGAGACAGGTGGGGCTGATGGGTGCTGACCCAGGTGCTGACCCATGCATTCAAAGCGCAGGATGTGTCTCTGGCGGACTATGCGGATGTGGTGCACCTGCTCACCTCACGCTACCCCTTCACACTCAGAGTGCGCGACCTCTCGCCTGCGTTGCTCACAGCACTTTGGCAACTGGGTGTTGCATGCCGATGGGGCCCACGGCACCCGCACGACGAGCACCGCATGAGCACATGCGCCATGGCAGCTACACAATGCGACATGCCCATGCTGGGCACACAGGGCAGGGGCTGGGTCAATTTGCTGAGGCCACAGCCTGCATGCGTCCGCCTCTTGCTGTTGCTCCATTCCGTCCCTGCAGAGGAACGTGACCCTGCGTGGCAGTCCTGCTCCAAATCCCAGCGGTGCCATGGACGGCCTGAGCAAGACACACGACCTTCCCGTGTTGGACCTCGCCTACCTCTCCTGTAACTTCAACTTATCAACAGCAACCTGTGTGACGTTCCAGGTATGCACCTGCAACACATGGGCTGCAGTGTACTTCAGTGTTGAACGAACCCATGCCGGGACACAAAACAGCGACTAACACACATTGTGCTGTCAAAAGGATTCATATCGTAATGCCCCATGAATGCTGCAGTTCTTTAGGGTCTGGCAAGCATCTAGGTGTACGATTATGACCACGGGCTGATGCTGCATTAATGGCCAACCAGCATGCCCAGGAAGTGTAATCAGCAATGCGCACGTCACGTGTTTGGTGTGCGCACGCAGGGGCTGCGGATCCGGCGTGGGTCCTGCGGCATCCCCTTTGGCATGTTCTCCGCAAGGTGAAGCACATTTCCTCGTTCTGTGTGTTCCAACAGCAGAGCGCATGCCAGCAAGCGCCGGGCTGGCACTGCTCCTGTCTGCGGCGTGACGGCATGTGTTGTGCCGCAACAGCGGCGTGTGTTCCAACACTGAGCCAAACAGTTGGCATCTAGCCACGCTCATAAGCATCGTATGTTTATGTCTCATCTCGTCGTCTGTACTTGTCTACCTGCTGCGCAGCCCCGGGGCCCATGTCGTATTTGAGAACACGGTGGAGGAGCTGGAGGTACGGGCAGCTGTGTACTGCCACGATCCTGTACTGCCATGCACTGTGCTGCCATGTGTACTGTACTGCATCATGTGCCCGCCAGGGAGCCAGTACCCTCAGAAGGGGCCATCCAGTCGGGATCATCCAGGTCGTCCAGAGCGCACACCACACAGGCTGCCGCTCCTAGTGACTTTGTCTAGTCTTGTGCCCAGCCATGAGGAATTGAATTCTTGTGCCCGGCCATGTGGAATTGAATGCTTGGCCTCCCTCTCCTCATCGTGCTGTGCCCACAGGTGTGCCCCCCACGTAGCGTCCTGCAGCAGCTGCTGGCAGCACCCGGTACGTCAGCTGGCTGTGGGGTCAATGGCGAAGCCGGCGCTGCGCTGGATGACATCTGCCAGGCACGCTTCCAGGAGCCTCTGACGATCAACATGCCTGGCCTGGAGCTGCTCGTGCCCCTCACTCCTGCAGACATTGGGGGGTACACTGCACATTGGAAGGGAGGCACATGGATCACATGCGACACTGAAGCTTCCATGCCTGCTGAGTGTGATGTGCCAGGCGCAGAGGCAGGGGGTGGGGTGCCTGTGGAATGTCTGCCGGCTGTGCGGGCATCCATGAAGCGAGGTCTTTGTTCGCGTGAGTCATGCGTCAATGCTTGTGCTCTGTCGTGCGAGGCGCCCAACACACGGGCAGGCATGAAGTACAGGTACCGCACCACTTTCCAACGGTGGCACTGAAGCCTGGCGTTTGTTCAGTCTGCAGGTACAGAGGTGTTCAAGGGAGGGGCATGCTGATCTGCTGGGTGTTGACCATTGCTGGTGCATGCCAGAACTTTGAACCAATCAGCTTCTGCGGTGTTGTTGAGCAGGGATGCCGCTGGACAGCTGGTGTTTTGAAGCAGGCACAGGTTGGGCACAAGCGGCTTGCATGTTCACAAGCCCTCAGCCTCTTGTAAGCACTTCATTTGTTCGAGTTCTCATGGTTGTGCCTTCCGCGTGTAATGAACCAGCCATGAAATACCAGCAAGGTCCCCAAGTGCTGTAGCACCCAATGAACCCACGCAACGCTCTGCTATGCTCTCTCCTGTCCCCGTTGGGGACAATCCTTGCTGGCCAACTAAACTATCCCTAAAAAAACTAAACTATCCTAAACAATCGTGAACCAGCTGTTTGCCTGCCTCTCGCGTGCTCACTTTCCCTTCCTGCGTGCATTCACTCTGCGCCTGCCCTGATCGCCGCCCCCACCCATACTGAACATGCCGCTGCCATCCCCCGCTGGTACCGCCCCAAACGCCGGGGCCGCAGCTGGCTGCGCCCCAAATGCCGGTGCGCCGCCTCCAAAGGCCGGCGCAGCACTCGCCCCAAAGGCTGGCTGTGCTGCAGGCTGCCCAAAGGGGTTGTTCGGCTGCGGCTGGCCAAACCCAAAGCCACCACCCGCGCCCGGCTGCTGCTGCTGGCCACCAAAGGGGTTGGGTGTCTGATGGCTCGCGCCAAAAGGATTTGACGCGGCCGGCATGGGCGAGCCAAACGGTGCCGGTTGGCTGCCAAACGCGGGTGCAGCAGGCTGCGCGGTGCCAAACCCACCAGCGCCCGGGGCGCCAAAGGGGTTGCTGCCTGCTTGCGGCGTGCCAAACGCGGGTGCTGTGGTCTGGCCAAACGCAGGCGCTGAGGCTGCACCAAATGCAGGCGCTGGGGATGCACCAAATGCAGGCGCCGAGGATGCACCAAATGCAGGCGCCGACGCCGCACCAAATGCGGGTGGAGCAGCCGTGGCTCCAAAGGATGGTGCAGCTGAGGCACCAAATGCAGGGGTGCTTGTGCAACCAAAGGCTGGTGCACTGGCCGCCGCGCCGAAAGCCGGTGGGTTGACCGTGGCAACGGAACCAGGGGTGAAGCCGAAAGGCGACGCAGCAGCCGGAGTACTGCCAAACGCAGGTGGTGCTGAGGTGCCAAAAGCGGGCGCAGATGACGCTCCAAAGGCTGGTGCGCTGGAGGCGGTGAATGCTGGGGCGGCGCCGCTGGCTTGCTGGCCGGACCCAAAACCACCAAATGCTCCTGTGCCAAATGCAGGGGCGGATGATGCAGGGGTGACAGACCCGAAGGGTGAGGGAGCAGGGTTGGATGCAGGAGCAGCGCCACCAAACGTGAAGCCCCCTGTGCTGCTCCCTGCAGCTGGTGCACTGGCTGCACCGAATGCAAACCCACCAGTGCTGGTACCGGCTGGTGCGGTGCTGGCTGCACCGAAGGCAGGGGCGCTGCTGGCAGCCCCAAACGCAGGGGCGGCGGACGCTGCCGGCGCTGCCGGGCTGGCTGCTGCGCCAAAGCCACCAAAACCGCCAGCTGCTGGCGCACTGCTAGCACCAAAAGCAAAGGAGGGGCCTGATGTGGTGGCAGGTGCTGGAGCGCCAAGTGACGAAAGCGTGGAGGTCGCTGCAGTTGCAGGCGCCGCAGCGCCACCAAACGTGAAGCCCCCCGTACCTCCAGTGGCAGGGGCGCTGCCAGCTGCGCCAGACGCGGGAGCGCTGCTGGCAGGTGCACCAAAGGCTGGGGAAGAGGATGCAGCAGGCGCTGCAGTGCTGCCCCCACCAAACGAAAAGGCAGGCGTGCCCGAGGGCGCAGCAGCGCCGAACGCAGGAGCCGGGCTGAGAGCACCAAACGCGGGTGCTGAGCTGCTGGTAACTGCAGGGGCGCTGCTCTGGGCACCGAATGTGGGGGCTGGCGTCGTGGTCGGGGCAGCAGCAGAGGCGGCTGCGCCCCCAAAGCTAAAGGTGGGAGTGCTAGCAGGCGCGGGGGTGACCGCAGCCGCACCGCTGGCCCCTGTTGTTGGAGCCAAGCCCCCAAAGCTGAATGATGGAGTGCTGCTGCTGGTGGGACCAGATGAGCTGGTGGCTGGGGCTGCACCAGAACCGGTCGCAGGGGCTGCACCTCCAAAGCTGAACGATGGACCAGAGCTAGCAGCAGCAGCTCCGGGTGGTGGGCCAGCACCAAAGCTAAAGCTGGGGGTGCTCGAGGCAGCTGGCTGGCTGGCACCTGCAGCTGCACCTGATGCAGCCGAGGCTGAGGTTGTGGCTGCAGCAGGTGTGGCACTGGGCAGAGCGGCAGTGGCTGGGGTGGCCCCAAATGAAAAGCCGACAATGGCAGGTGCAGTGCCAGTGCTTGTGGCTGTTGCTGTGGCAGAGGAGGCCGCTGGTGTGCTCCCCGATGCCTCTGACGGCTTGCTTGCGCCCGTGGCTGCAGGTACAGCGCTGCTGGCAGGGGCGGCAGACCCAAATGAAAATATGGAGGGTGCGGGCTGCGGCGCCACGGATGCTGCTGGCATGCTGCCAGGAGCAGGCGCGGCTGCTGCAGCAGCGCTGGGGGCGTCCTTAGAGGTGGCATCTTTGGCTGCAGGGGCAGCAGCAGCAGCTGTGGCTGCAGAACCAAAGCTGAAGCCACCTGCAGCAGCAGCAGGGGGGGCGGCTGGGACGGAGGCCATCGCATCTGCTCCAGGCTTGCTGGCCTCAGGAGTGGCTGTGGTGCCTGCAGTAGGGGCAGCGGCCACGTCCGTGCTGCCTGGCTTGCCGCCGAATGTGAAAGCCGGGGTGAGGGGAGTGGCTGGCTCGGTGGCCTTGGAGCCCCCTCCAAAAGAGAACCTGCGCGTGCGTGCAGTGACCATCAACTCAGCCCTACACGCGCTCAGGAAGCAGCACGCACGTGTATCACATGGACTGCAAGCCGTACTCGCCGCACTGATCAACAGCCCATTCTCTTGTACAGAGCGCAGAGTACGCAAGCAGCAAGCCACCGCAGCACGAGGGCATCACTTGCAGCACGTACCCGCTGGCTGGCTTGCTTGGCGTGGCACCCCCCAGTGCAGCCAGGCCTGTGACAGAGCCACCACCCAGCTTCAGGCCGCCGCCAGGTGTGGGCACATCATCCTCGGCCTGCAGCAACTCATCCTCAGCACTCGACATCTCGTACCACCGCTTTGCAGCTGGCCTGTCAGAGCAGCCAAAACCAAGGACATAGGGCACGTCATGCAAGTCATGATGTGGCACCAGCTGTGGGGCATGGGTTCAGCAGGACACAGGCACCAGCAGCTCAGGCACAGCATCGGGCCTAGGGTGCGCATGGAAGAGGTGCATGCCAGAACTGCTACAGAATTGCACGCGTGGAGGGGATGCACACCAGAATTGGATGGTTCAAGTCCAACGGGATTACGAATGGTTCAAGTTCAACGGGAATTTGCGGATGCAAAGTAATTAAGCAAAGACAGAAAGAACACACTCAATGCAGCTCGCATACAATCCGAATACAGTACGGACGCAGAAATGTGCTCACCGCTTAACAGCGCTGCCTCCAGCTGCTGCCGGTGGCCGCGAATATGGGTGGTGCCTGAGTGACGTGGACATGCGCACTGTGCGCTGCCACTGTGCGCGCGCCTCGATCCCCTGGGGTGCTGCTGCGGCGCCCTCCTGCTCCTCACCAGTCGCAGGGCCTGGCAAGCGGGACAGGCTCCTGCCACCCAGCAGGCGTGGTGTCGTCTGGCTACCTAGTGCATGCCTGGCAGCCGTCAGCGGTGCCTTCAAGCCAGTCAACGCGCCGCCCGGTGTGGCCCGTGCTGCCATCTGTAATGGGGTCACGAGTGGGGACATGGGCAGGGTGGCTGTGCCTGGCGCTGGTGTTGAAGCGACCCGGAACTGTGGCGCTGGCGTGGGTACCGGCCGTGCAACTGGTTTGCTCCACCAGGTCTCTGAGCTAGCCCCACCAGGGACGGAGGGAGCTGCACTGATGGCCTGCCTCTTGAAGGTGCGAGGGATGAGCTCGTCGTATGCTGCGGATGCGCTGGCTACTGGGGTGTTAGACCATGCTGGTGCGTGAGGCCCCTGGTCTTCCCCATGCAGGTCGGCCTCGTCAAAGCGGCGCTTGGAGGTCTTACCCCCAGGCACCAGCGCTGACTTCAAGCCTGCTGCTACTGGTGATGGCGCAGACTGTTGCGCGTCGTGCATGCCTGTATTCCCGTTGTTCCAAGACTGCAGGGGCATCCGACCCTGCGACTCTGCTGGGGCACGGGGTGCTGGCGTTGGTGCAGCAGCACATGCGCTGGGCCCAGCACCAGACGCCTGGCCGCCATGCTGAACGTCTGCGCCTGCATGCCACATGGGGTTGTTGGCACAACTGTGAACCCAAAATGGCTGCGAATCTTGCAAGCTCCATAACGCCTCGCACTATCAAGCAACCCGCATCGCGCATGGCTATTCCGGCTTGCATGTCGTGGATTTGGCTTTCCCAGCTGTCGCACCTGCACCTTTGCTGCTGCTGCTTCCCCACACAAGTCCAGCGATGGCACTCTTAACGCTGTTGAACATAGCGGGATCGTTGATCAGCAGTCAATCGGTCTACAGCAGTGGTTCAAGCTACAGTTCATGCGGAGCCATGGGCATCAACAAGCTGATCAGCCTCAGAGCGCACGCTGCATGCGCTCAAACGCGCTCTACAGGCGGCCTCGTCACATCCATGCTCACACAGTTTTTCATCTACTCAGCACCTCCTCGTAGCGGTCCAACGTCCTGAACGTTCATACTAGTAAGCAATGCATCGTCTTCCAGGGCTCATGCCAGAATGGGAAGAGTAGCTGGGGACAGCATCCTTACAGGACTCCGGACCGGGCTCCCCACCGGGCTCGCCGCTCTAGACGCATACGCTGAGTGCATACTTCATCGCCAGCTTGCGTAATCGTTTCTAGCTTCTACATTACGCCATTATTGTTACTTGTTAAGGTAGGCCGGCTGCTTGAATCTGCAGCTCGTGCTGATATTCTGCCATGCATGGCACATGACAACCGTTTGCGCTGTATTTGCTCGGTCCAGCCCATCAGCCGCTCGCACACCGGCCACGCCACATACACGTGGCGGTCCCAAGCACGTGGCACGGTGGCAGTCACAGGCTCCCAGTGGTAGGTCTCTCCTCAGCGGCCCAGGACTACCACCGATCACCCCTTTCGTTGCAGGACGAGGCGTTCGCCCTTTTGAGCATCCTCCGCCACGCTCCCAGCCGCCAGGGCCACTGCCTGCTGGCCCTTCCTGCGCTGGCAACCAGGGGCATGCACGTGGCTGGGGATGGCTCTCGCAAACGAAACGCGCCCAACGCGGCCGCCACGGCCACAGGTGCCGCGTGCTTGTGGAGCACGCGCGGGCATCCGCAGTGGGCTTGAGCCGGCGCAGGCAGCGGCAGTGGTGCAAGCGAGCACTGGCTGCGCCAACAGCAGACCCGGTCTGGGGTAATTGGAGTGCTGCACTGGGTACCGGTGGGATTCCTGGAGGGGCAAACCTGGCCCTAGGTGCTAGATGAGTGCCTAACGCGGCAGAGCTGAGGTGTTGGCGTAGTGTGGGGAGGGTGGGGGTACGCAGAACAGCGTGCTGGTGCTCAATTTCTCTCTGGTCCATTGGGCGGAGTGAAGTGTGACTCCCAAGTTCCTCCTGAATCGTGCGATTTGTTCAATTTTTAAGGGGAATCGAATTGTGGAACAACACCGTTGAAGATGCAGACTGCTGCTCATCAGCAGGCGCACCGCATCCATGCGCTGGTAAGGAATGCTATAGATGCGTTGATTTGAACACACTCGGCACCAATGGACATCGCGATGATGATCGCGGTCACTGCCTTGCAGGGCCGCCCCACTGTGCGCATGGGTCGTGCAGCTCGACATATCCTAAACACCAAAGCTCGTAAGTAGTAAGCCGGCTTCTTTTGAAGCTGGGCGTACCTTCAAGTTGGTCACCAGTCCCATGCACACCTGCCCGCACCTCCACCCCGCCCGCACTGTCCGCGCATGCAGTGATGATGAGCGCTGGCGACCCCAGGCCCACTGTGCTGGTAACAGAGAAGCTGGGCGGATCAGGTGCGTGGGTGTGGCAGGCTTGCCGCAGGAAGCCAGCGGGATGGCAGGCACGTGGAGCTTAGGTTGCATGCAAGCACGCACTGCCATTAGCACAGTATGACACAGTGTGACACAGTATGACACAGTATATTGTTCGTGTGTGCCACTGCATACTGCTTGTACCGGCGACTCATGCAGGCCTCGACCTGTTGAAGCAGTACGCCAATGTGGATGCCAGCTACAACTTGACACCAGATGAGCTGCAGGCCAAAGTGTCGCTGGCCGATGCGCTGATCGTGCGCTCCGGAACCAAGGTCTGTGTGTGCACAGCCCTGTGCATTGCATAGCCATCACGTACCAGTATTCACCGCACACTGAAGGTGCCACTCAACATTGCTGGGCTGGCTGCCAGACCAACCGCAACCACTCTGCATTTGCAGGTTACACGTGCGGTGTTTGAAGCATCCAAAGGCAGATTGAAAGTAGTGGGTCGTGCTGGTGTGGGCATTGACAACGTGGACCTAGCGGCAGCAACAGAGGTACGTGGCGCGCTGTGCACGCAGCACAGCGCCAGCGTACTTTTGGACTGCACGCATGATCGGATTCACCATGCAGTGATGCAAGCATGCTGGGCTGGGCAGGTTTGCAAGCGTGAGCTGGGCTGGGCAGGTTTGCAAGCGTGCGCTGCTGCCTCATAAGGAGCTCTGTTCCGAGCAGCACACCACCCCGACCACAGCAAGTCCACGGCATGCACCTGCCCTGCTGCTCACCATGTGGCCCATTTGTACCGCCCCTGTACCGCTTCCGTACCGCCCTGCAGTACGGCTGCCTCGTCGTCAACGCGCCCACCGCCAACACGGTGGCGGCAGCTGAGCATGGCATCGCACTGCTGTGCGCCATGGCGCGCAACATCCCCGCCGCTGACGCTTCCATGAAGGCGGGCAGGTGGGATCGCTCTGCATACGTGGGCACCTCTCTTACAGGGAAGACGATCGCGATCATCGGTTTCGGCAAGGTGGGTGTTCAGTACTGTGGGAGTGGGGCTCATGGCTGCAGGTTCAGAGCATGAGTTGAGATTCTAAGGGCTTGGGTTTTCGGTGAGCTGGGAGGTGTAGAGTACGGTAGAGTACAGGGTTTTGGGACAACAGGCACCGCAGGCAGGCCCAGGCTGGTGCCAGCAGGGGCAGGCGTGCAGGGGCACCAGCGCCATGGGCAGCAGTGGCATGCAAGCAGCACGGGTGCACGCAGGGCACGTCCGCGCATGTGATGCAGAGCAGCGTAGTGCTTCAGCTGTATAGCTTCTCCTGCTTTTCATTGCGTTCTCTTACGCATTGTTATGTCGGTTGATTTATTGTTACATGGGCGTTACTGTCATGGCGCATTGACGGCATTATAGCGGAGCATACCATTGTGTGTTTTGTGTAGTTGTAACGTGTGGCACAGAAGCTGCCCAACCCAGTGGTGCCGCACGCCCTGTTGATGGTACCGCAGGTGGGGTCTGAGGTGGGGCGGCGTGCAAAAGGGCTTGGACTTAACGTTCTTGCGTACGATCCATACGCGAGCAGCGAGAAAGCCGCTGCGCTGGGCGTGCAACTCGTGCCGTTCGACGACGCACTACGCACCGCCGACTTCTTTTCGCTGCATATGCCGCTCACGCCAGCCACGAAGCACCTCTTCAACGAGGCCGCGTTCTCCAAAATCAAGCGCAGGGCCCGGATTATCAATGTGGCTCGTGGGGGAGTAATTGATGAGGCCGCGCTCGTGGCGGCGCTTGACTCGGGCCGTGTGGCGCAGGCCGCGTTGGACGTGTTTGCAGAGGAGCCGCCACGCTTTCAGGTACACGAGGCAGTCAGCTGCGCACTGCAGGCGGGCTGTGCGTGGGTGGGGGAGTGCAGCGAGTTGATTCCCTGGTTTTTCACGCCTGGCAACCATCCAGCACCTTGCAACTTGCAACTTGCACCTTGAACCTTGCACCTCGTACCTTGCACCTTGAAACTTGCAAGCTGCCTGAGTGTGCTGCCTGGGTGTGCTGCATACAAGAAACCTGCTGCCTGGTGCCTGCACTGCCGCCGCAGAACAGCCCTCTGATTGGGCGGCCTGACGTCATCTGCACCCCACACCTGGGTGCATCGACAACAGAGGCCCAGGAGGGTGTGGCCATCGAAGTGGTGGAGGCAGTTGTGGATGCGCTCATGGGCAAGCTGTCACCCAACGCAGGTGTGAGACCTTTGTATCTATGATCTCATGATGATCTCATAGACTCATACCCATGTGTGTGTGAGGTTGGGCGGCTGTGTGCCGGTGGGAAGGCTGCAACAGCTGAATGGATGGAACCTGGAGGTGGTTGGTCGGCTGGCCCCTGGATGACAGCATGCATGTGGTAGCTGCGCCATCCTGTGCCCCCCATCCCGTGTTTGTACTGCCCCTGTGCTGCTGCTTGTACTGCCTACGTACTGTCCCTGCACTACTGGTAGTACTGGCCCCTCGGCCTGGACCGCCCGTTACTCGACCTGTGGCTGTACTGCCCCCACACTGCCCCTGTACTGCTCTTTTTGTACTGCCCCCACCCGTACCGCAGTCAACGCGCCCATGGTGCCGTACGAGGTACTGAAGGAGCTGCAGCCGTACATCACTCTAGCCGAAGGCTTGGGCAAGGCCGCGGTATCCCTCGTGGCCCACACCGGCTTCACAGACATCTCAATCACATATTCCTCCCCTCGTGGCGATGACCTGGACACGAGGCTGCTGCGAGCCAATGTGCTGAAAGGCGTGCTCGAGGGCACGACGACTGCCAAGGTCAACTTGGTCAACGCGGACCTGCTGGCAAAGAACCGAGGCATCAAGTGCGTGAGCCAAAATGAAAAGTCCCACAGCCTACATTGCTCAACTTCTAACCCGTAGAAGGCAAAACCTGGAAACCCTGCGCTCATGGGGCGCCTATTACATGCAGCGGTGCGCAGTCGTTGTGTGCGGTCCTCCTGCGCACAAGGCAGCACAGATCAGAACCTGTGTGTGCAGCCCCAACTTGCCTGATGACAATTTGTACGTTGTAGCCTCCTCCCTCTCCTCCCCCTCCTCTCCCTCCTCTCCCTCCTCCCCTTCCTCCTCCTCCTTCTGCCCACCA
>BDCZ01000505.1:21284-44374 GCA_001662365.1 Chlamydomonas applanata
CCCCCTAGACTCAAACCGCCCCACACATATAGGATATAGAATAGGACACATGTAGAATAGAGCGAGAGGCACGCACGTTCTCCTCCTTGTAGATCTTGTCCACGGTGTGGATGTGGCCCTCCACGATGCCACGTGACGCGAGCAGCAGTGAGCAGATGACCAGCTCCTTGACCGCGTTGGCGTTGGCACCCGGAGTGTTGAACACGGGGATGCCGAGCTCGGTCATCTTCTGGACGGGGATGTTGTTCACGCCCGCGCCGCAGCGCACAATGCAGCGCACGGTGTGGGGCACCTCGTCCTGCTTCAGCTGGTGGGAGCGCAGCATGATGGCCATGGGTGACTGGGGCAGCTTGGAGTCATCGCCTGACACCACGTACTTGCCAGCAGGGAAGCGCTGCAGGCCGACAGGGGAGATGGCATTGAAGGTCTTCACGGTGAACGCGGGGCCGGTGTAGCCGCTGCCACCCGCCGCGGGTGCAGCAGCCGCAGCCTCCTTTGCCTTGGCTGTGCGGGCCTTGGCAAGGGCCAGGGCCTTCTCAAGGAGAGCGACCTCATCAACGTCAGATGCTGAGGCGCGCACGATGGGGGCCACGCGACGGGCGGCCACTGGGGCGGCTGCGTGGCGTGAGGCATTGGGGGGGCGGCGGCACTAAGTAAAAGAAGTGGTGTAGGTGATCTTAAGCACATGGCGCACACGGGCGCAGCAGCGCAGGTGCAGGGTGGTAGGCGCACACATGCACGTGGCATGCGTGGTGTGGGCGTGACGGCGTCAAACGTGCTATGTAGGTGTGGGCTGGTGCTACGGACTGATGCTCTGAGACAGTGCGCTACACGCCGTGCAGCAAAATGTGGCACATGGCTCACCTGCAGGCTTCATGACCTGGCAGGGCACAGTCTTGGCGGGGCCACAGACCATCTGCAGTAGTAAAAAGTGACAGGTGTTGGTGGGTGTCCTGCCCCTCTGTGCTTCTGGCATGGTGTACATGGGGTTAAGTGAAGCCACATGAGCAAAGGTGCTGCATGGGAATGCTGCATGGGGATCTTCGCGTAGATCCGGCGCCTTTGTAACCACGCGCACTTCGAGCTACGAGACACCCAATTGATTATAACCTATTGCAAGGCGACCATCGCGAAGGAGCACCGTCTTGTGACGGTGTCGGCCTACCTTGGCCTTGCTGGTCATGGGCGTGGCGGCCTGCATCTTAAGGCGGCTTCTGTGAAGACGGGTCTGTTCACAACCTGTGCGAAGCGAAGCGCTGATTAGGAGAGCTTGAGCGTGATGGCTGCGTTGCAAGCAGCTGCTGTGGAAGAGCAGGCTGCGACTGTAGTGACTGCACAATGACGGTCGCGCAGCAGTCAATCGCCTGAATGGCACCACCATGTGTGAGCAGTGACGGTACTCGGATCGTGACACGTTGTGGCTCCTTTAGCAGCGCCGCCCGTATGATGTGCAAACGGTGGCGATGCACAGTATATGCACACCGCACCCGGCATTATCCTTTGAACTGGCATCATGTGTACTAGCGGGCTGTCACTAAAGCATCCATTGCCACATTACAGCCATCTATCCAAACACCACTGACAAGTTGCTGCACCTTGCTATTGCTATTGCTGCTGCCACCATCAGACATGTGCTTGCATCCCATGCATGTACAGAGGCCTGCATGGCAGGCCCAAGCCAATGTGAACCGCATGCGGGGACAGGCAAGGTTGTTACAAGCCTGCAAGCACGCCATCCAGCAGATCAGCATCAGACACGAGGCATTCCCTGTCTGCTGGCTGGCCCAGCACAGCAAGCAGCTCGCACAGAGCTACCGCCCCCGCCAGCAGCGTCGAGCGGCGCTGCTCAGTCAACCAGCCAGGAGGATCAAGGTCGTCAAGGCATTGTGAGAACTCGTGCATATCAGCTGGACACAGGTGTGTGTGGTGCAAGGCTGCGCGTGTGTACACCGGCAGGCACAGCCGCAGGCCTTGCAGGGTTGTCACCGTACCCCCTGTCAGCACAATCAACACGTGCTCGGGGGCAGCCTTGGGTTGGCCCTTTTGCCCAGCTGCATCTGTGTAACACTGTGAACCTTGTTGCTTTGCAGTGGCAGTGCCTGACAGGCTGTGCAGGTGTCCACACACCAGCTGTATCTGTTGGCTGTGGGTGGCTACTACTGCCTTGGCTTGGTCCTGCATGTCTGACCCTGCAGCTCCCCCTTGCTCCTTGAGGCTTGTACAGCCCAATGGGATGGACACAGAGAGAATTTCTGCTGCAGACCGTGCGCCCACTAAGCCTGCGGCACGCGTATGCAGTACACAATAGCATGAAAGGAAGTGGAACAGTAGAAACACTACCCCCCATAACCGAATCATAACCTATACACACTGGCAAACCCAATTTGACGCATCATTGTGCACCCGTGATTGTGCACTAGCGTTGAATATAAGCCCGTGAATGGCTCCACCCAGCATGGTGCAACACGGCATGCCACCCACCTGCTGCTAGCTCGCATGAGCGGCTGCCCAGGTCGATGACAAGCGCTGGACTCCCAAGCTGCAGGCCGGCTGTAGCACCAAGGAATGACAGCACCCCTTCTTCTTCCCCCGAAATGATGTCCAGGTGTGCTCCCAGATGCCGCTCCACAGCCACAGCAACAGGGGAGACATCAGCACACTCGCGCAGCGCTGCTGTGCCCACGACACGTATCAGCTGTGCTGCAGGATGGTCTGAGCTTGCAGAGAGCTGACGCAGCAGCTGCCCCAGGGTTGAGAGAGCACTGATGGTGCTGCTGACCCCTGCAGGTTGCAAAGGCTGGCCTGGGAGCAGGCCATGCCCCAATGTTGTGTCCTCACAAATGCGGGCCTGCGGTACATGATGCGATACACATGCAGTCGGCAAGCAACCTTACATTTGAGCAGTACACCATATGGCCACATCCAAGCCTGAACCCACCACCCCAAGAAGCGGCATGCCATGCTGAACAAGCCTTGCTGCTTCGACGCAACGATGCCTGTACTCACCAGTTCCTTCCCGCCTTGCTCGACAACAGCCATGAATGACTGGCTGCCTATCACGATGGCAGTCTTCAGCGGTGCCTCACATGTGCCTACCAAACTGGAGGTTGTGGCTTTGGAAGACAGCACTGCACCCCACTCATCTGCCTCATACAACCCAGGCCCCAGCGCCTTGGCTGCTGGCGGGCCACATTCACCAGGCGGCTGAGATGTGCAGCCACTGTGATGCCTGCTCAGCACAGCCTCCCATGCGGCTGCTTCACTCGGGTGGCATGGTGGCGCATGGAAGTGCGGGGCGCTGTGCGTTTCGTCGCTGTGTACTGCGGCCGCTGGCAGCATGGGCCTGGCGTGATAGCAGATCCTGTATGTTGCGCTGGCCCAGCTGCGGCTGACCCCTTCCAGTGCTGCTGCTGTTGCTGCTCTCATGGCCACAGCTGCAGTATGCTGCAAGACACATGAGAAAGGGGCACCATAGGTACGGAGGGCACTTGATCAGAGATTTGGCTTCACATGCAGAAAGATTCTTCGGCCCCGCCAACATCCCGCGCTTGCAAACCCTCAGTGCCGCTCACTCCAATTCTGTTGCCTTCCAATCCCAGCGTGCAGACGAAAAGACGGAATGCTGCATCCAAGAACACACCTTAGGCACATGGCGCATTGATGCTTTCGTCGAGGACCATACCGAAGAGACCCATGGGTTGCTGAATCGTGGGACAACATGGAATTTGAATTTCACATCCCAGGCATTCATGTACGCCAGCGTTTATCATTGCGCGGCCTCTCATGTTCCACCCCACTGAACGCGCTTCTCATGCTGCGCGCAGGGCAATGCTGTGTCCATTATTGATGCAAGCTTTATTCGTGGGTGTCTGCTGGCTTGTTTTCCTGGAGGTGGGAACAGTCAGCTTGACCCTGACGCCGTAAAACCGCAGGTCGCTTGTCCCAAGCCGATCAGGAGAACCTTAAAACGGTACTTGATGTGTTTGGCAAGCGTTCAGCGCAAGCCCAGGTGTGTACCGCATGGTCTTCAACTGCCATGCCCGGGTGCTGGTCTGCTGCGAACTTGCGTTACTGGACAAGGTCTCCATAGCTCACACCATCCCCTTGCACGTGCATTGCACCTACCTCGTGCTGCAGGGCCTGGGCGCGCCTATCACAGATGTCTATCGGCTGCGCAGCACGGACCAGCGCCTGTACTTGCATGCCACCCGCCACTCGGGTGGCATGGCTGTGCTGGGAGGCCTCAAGACCGGGACAAAGAAGCTGTTTGTGAGAACTGTGAGTCCAGCGTACGGGGCAACCATGATGGCTGTCCATCAGCAGAAGCCGTTCCAGGACAGCTGGCACCAGGGCAGTTCCAAGTGCGGGGCATGCCACCAGCACCCAAAGCACGCGCTCTTGCAGGATCTTTACCTCATACACAACCATGCTGACACGCCTGCGCTCGCCTATGCCGATCGGGGCTGCATGCCTGCAGGAAGACGGGCAGTTGCGTGAGACAGATCCCACATGTGTGCTCGACTTTTTCGTGCATGAGGGTTGCCAGCGGCGTGGCATTGGCAAGGAACTGTTTGAGGTGAGGGATTTGATGTTTGTTGGTGGGACCAGATGCATGCTGCCGCAGCATCCCCAGTGTTGCCAGCACACAACGTCAGCCGGCCGCAGGCTCGCCATGTTGCATCGTTCAGGCGGCGGATGGCAACAGGGCCTTGAATGTGCTGCACACTTTTCACCACTTTTCACATGGTCCTGCTGTTCATGTGTGGGGCCGCAGTTCTTCCTGGCACATGAGCACCTGACCCCGGCCCAGGTGGCTTATGACCGCCCATCTCCCAAGCTCATCTCATTCCTGCGCAGGCACTACGGTGTGTCCGGTACAAGAATCCGGCACACTGCGAATGCCCCTGTGGCATGGGGCACACTAAAGCATCTCAATGCATTGCTGCGCGTTGTGGGTGCACATCCTGGCCGGTTACCAGCCAGCCCCTGTGGCGCGCGCGGCACCCTGCTGTGCTGCTGCAGGCGCAAGTACAGCACACCAGCAGCATCTGTGCGGACCTCCAAAGCTGGTGCCTGCCTCGCCTGCCTTGTCTGCCCCGCAGGCCTGGCTGATTACATCGCTCAGAACAACAACTTTGTCGTGTTCAACCAGTACTGGCAAACAGCCGCCCAGAAAGGCACCAGTGGGAGACGTGGTGCCGCGGTACGTGCCCGTCGCCGATGCAGACACATGCTAACGGGATGGACTGCAGGGTCCATGTCTAGCTGTCATGGCCTGCTGCCATCGACATTCCATCATCTGCCAATGTACACGAACCTGGTGTATGTAAGGTGTGCATGTATGGTGTATGAACCTGGTGTGCGTAAGAAGGCACTACAGTCCTTCAATGCACACATGCCACTGCTGCCCGTTGCGCGCAGTCTGTGCCAGGCGGTCGGCCGGCCTCAGGCACGCGCCCCTCACCACTCGCCAAGACCCAGCCTGTCACGTCACCCAGCCAGGCCCCCAGTCTCGCATCACCCACCTCCCCTACTCACTCACCAGGAGCCTCTCGGCTGGACGGGGCACCCGCGTTTGCGACTGCGCCACTGCACAACCCAATGCGCACGAGCATCAGCTTGCAGCCTCCCAGCTTCCCAGGAGGCCCACTGGGGGGGCCAGGGGCAGCCTCTTTTACCAGCTTTGGGGGACAACAAAGCGGGTACATCGGATCGCCTTCCCCTCCACCCCCTCCACCACATCCGCAGCCACCACCTTCGCTCCCTGCAGTCAACCACAGCTGGGAGGGCGAAGGCGGGCGCACGCCATGGGGTGGGCCGCAGCAGCCAATGCCACCGCCCCAGTCGCTGCCGCCCACGGCCGTGCGGCACCAACCGCTCGACAGCCTGGACAACTTCCGCACGGAAGCTGTGCAGCGCGGCCTCATCAACCCGCCCAGCAGCTCGGGGGCCCAGGGGCTGGGCTCGTCCCCAGGGGCAGGCTACCCACCCAGCGCAAGCGTGCACACGCCCTCAGGCCCCGCGTACCTGTATCCACCCACAATGGTGCCAGGGCTGCGCATGAACATGCCTCACATGGAATCGCGGCCACGACCCGGCCACGGCAGCAGCGGCTACACGCCACGGCCGCCCTGGGGCGTGGAGGACGTGCCTCGTGCACCTCAGCAACCTGGCAGCGCCACCAGCAGTCAAGCAGGCTCGCCATATGCTGTGGGCCCGTCGGGCGGGGGCCCAATGCACTGGGCGGGCAAGCTGGGCAGTACATACAGTACACCCAACGGCAGCCCCTCGCTGAAAATTGGGCCACAGCAGACCCCGCCTTCAGCATCTGCGCGGCAAGCAGCTCTGGCGGCACGCGCAGGGTCCGGCGCAGCCGGCTGCTTTGTATGGTGACTGACGAAAAGTAAGGCAGCTAGTAGTTTGATAGTGTCCAGTAAGAGTGGCTAGTGCGTCTTGCAGATCAGGAGCCGCACGTATAGTAGGACATGAGGAGCTAGGTGCACTGTGCAGCCTGCAGACCTTGTGAAGTGGAGCACATGCTACATGGTATTGCCCTGCTAGCACAATCATGCAACATTATAATAAACGGTTTTAGCGACAGCGTAGCCATGCCTTCTGCCTGCGCAGGCATAGCCTGCCGGTGCGCAGCAGCCAAATGAAGGGGCTGTGAGATTGCATCTGACTCGTGACTGTCGTATTTCGCGCCTCTGCATACTTTGCTTTGACCTGCAAGGGGACCGTCAAGCATGTGGCCTGGCTGCCCCAGCAAGCTGCAACTATGCAGTGCCACAAACAGCTTGCAGGTTGACTGTAACTTCTGTATGGCTTGGGCTCACGCACCACTGGTTGTTGCATTGCGTTGCAGCGGCTGGCAGCCTGCTACAGTAGATGAGCCAATGTGGCCTGGGTTGCTGTGCAGCACCTCGATGAATGTTCATGAAAGCCACCCCTTCAAGCTACATACAAACCTGTGTTACTCCAACCACGTACTCCAACCAAGAACCACATTATGCCTACCGTGAAAATCACGCTAGGCATTGTAAGATGGCTGTCTTATCAAACCTGAATGCTGCACTCATCACAAGGTTGGCCGCCTCCTGCTGTGACACCACCGCCTGCTTGCTGGCACCCTCCCCTGGCAGCTGCGATGCTGTAAGCACCTTCATACTACTCTGCCTAGACATGACCGCCTGCTGCTGCTGCTGCGGCTGCTGCTGTGGCTGCTGCTGTGCCCCTGTTGCCGATGGTGCAGCCGGTGCCTTGCGCGCTTTGCTGGCTCCCGCCTGGCCCCCCTGCCCTGCGCCCTTGTCCCAGGGGGCAGGGCCCATGGCGTTCCGCCGCCGCTGCTCGCTGATCCAGATGCGCAGCTTGCGCACAAACGGCTGCACCTGCGCACATGCACGGCCACCGCGTGCACCACAGCGCACAGTCAGCCCTGCTCACCTTCACCATAATGCGCTGCTCATTGCATCCTGCTCGTAGCAGATCCCATGGGGTGCAGCACGCCATGACATACGGCACTCCATGCCGGCGGCACTGTACTGCAATTCACGCCGTATCACACCTTGGTGCACAGCGGGACAGGGCACAACAGAACACGTACCATGAAGAATCGGTGCCGGTTGCCTCCGCTCGCCAGGTATGCATGGTCTGCCTCATTGTGGGTTGCTGGCAGCTCGTGAACGTAGTGCCACGCGTAGGCGCCGATCTCCTGCAGGCGCAGCACAGCAGCCGTTGCGTTATGGAATCTAGCGTGCTGTACTGTTGACGTAAGCCTGAGCAGCCTGTATCATCGAACACTGATCCACCAGAAGGGGCACCAGCACGCCTCATACCTCGGGCAACAGCCAGCTGCCTGTACCCCGGCAGCCTGATGGCAGGTTCTTAACATATTAACATGCTCAAAACGGCAGAACAGGGTGTTTAGTGCCAGCAACGCTGGTATGCACGGCGCGCTCAGCCCGTACCGCACCTTTTGCACTTTTGGGGCAAAGCGCGCAGTCTCGGGGTCCAGCCCTGTGATGATGAACAGCTTGTTGAGCTTGGAATCCACGTTGGCCTCAATGGCGTGGTTTGGGTCGATCATGTCATCGATGATCATGCCTGTCTCCTCCATGACCTGCAGCAGTCGAGATTCAGCCAAAGGATGGTGCAGGTGCAGGACGCGGTGAGTGCTAGTAAGCAGCAGCACATACGCTGACATGCCACGATCAACAAGTCACATGTTTTGATGTATGGCAACACGGCAGCTTCAAGGCACAGCCGATCGTGCAGCAAGCAGCAGCAATGCTCTCTGTAGGGCATGTGGGCGAGCCAGCCGCCAACCGGCAGGGGTGTGCCATAAGCCGACAAGGCCAGCATAAGAAGCATGGATCTCAGCAGGGGCGGCTGTTTGTTGTGGTGATGTCATCACTCTTGAACTGCAGCAAACAGCTGATCGCAGCAGGGGGAGCGCACCTCGCGGCACGCGCACGCGACCTCGGACTCATTGCGGTTGACCTTGCCACGAGGGAAGCCCCATCCGCTGTTGCTCTTGTAGCCGCGTACCTGCAAAGCAGGCGGCTCAGAAGGGGGCCCATCAAGGGTGTGGCGCACTGTTGGCATCCTGTAGCATGCCGAGGGGGGCTGTATGCCTTTGCACCCATGCGGCTTCACATGATGCAGCAAGCAGGGCTCATGGAGTGCAGCTGTTCAGCTGTGAGCCAGCGGTGAGTGTGCTCTGCAACTGCTGGGGCGGCCGGGTCCAGGCATATAGGCCGTGCTCACCAGCAGTACGCGCTCCATTGGCTCATCCAGCAGGATCGCGCCGTACGCTGGGATCTGCTGCTTGTACTGCCTGTAGCCCTCAAGGATGTTGGGCAGCTGGCCCTACAGTCATCAAGCCAGGTCAAAATGACAGATATCAATTGTCAGTTGCACATGGCTGCACCCTGGTTGCTCTGAAGTGCTTTATAATCAAGATTGCAGACAGGTTTGTGTGAGGATTAAGCGGGTGGCACAAGGAGAAGCCAATCAGTTGGGTACAATAGCAATACAACATGTAACTAGGTGTCGATTCGTCGGTGGGACTCACATGGTGCGGCTTGAGTGCGTCACACTTGGAGAACAGCAGGGAAGCGAACGAGTTGTAGTTGCCATAGTGCCGCAGGTTCTGGTTGCCAGGCTTCTCGCGCACACAGTCCTGAAGCGTGGCAAGGTGAGGAAACAATGCAATCTATGCACCTGCGTTGGCATACCGTACTTCATATCTCGTGTGGCACTGTCGAAGTGTTCACCATCTGAGCAGTGGTGCCACTCCCAGGAAGGCAGCAAACTCACGCAAGGGTACCCACCTCATAATACCACCATGCATGCTCCACCAGGAACATGAGCTGCGTGCAGTCGCTGCATGTGCGGATGGAAGACCACGGCACCATCGTGGGCATGCACGTCATGGAGCAGCATGCAGCAGCAGGCACCACCCAAGCACATGTACCTCCACCTGCAGCACCCCACTCACATCAAGTTCTCTGCTGGCGCATTGTACACAAACTTGACCATGATTTCTTCCAAAATGTTGTTGTCCGGCTCCACCTGCCCCGCCATCTTTGCTGAGGCCCGCCCTGAACGCCCTAAACGCTCAGCTCTTGAAGTTGACTGGGAAACCCTGGCAGGGAGAGTGATGTAGAAGGATGACCAACGAACGATGATTCTGGCGCGGCCACTCGTGACCCTCACACACTGCGCGGCATTTGGCAACGTTTGAACGATTTCTGAACTTACTACCTGCTGGTCCTTCCACCTCGTTCCAAGGCAAAGATTTGAGCAATCAACTGTTCAGCAGAGAAGCCCGTGAGCCAGCAAGGTACGTCTCTTGGCCCGTGGCCTCCGGCCTCCCCTGCAACGCAAAGGCCCGTCCTACCAGGACAGCTGTCCGCGGAGCGTGGGACGCCTGGAGCGCTTGCGGAGCCAGTGCTTTTTATCTTCCGAAAACTGGTGGAGGCCTCCCTGCTGCACCCTGCCCCATACCTGCCCATCCTGACCCTGCTCCTGCCAACCCAGAGGATGGACGCAACCAAGGTTTCGGCGGTGGAGAAGAAGATGGTGCGTTATCGCTGCTGGTGCGTTGCTATCGAACCAGGGCTTTCGACCGTGGCTTAGATCTCGGTCGCCCACCCTTGCCCTCTACTGCCTTTTGCACACGCAGGACATGTCGCTTGACGACATCATCAAGGCTAACCGAGCCAAGGTGCTGAAGAAGCCTGCGGGCAAGGCTGGAGTCAAGCGTGCCCCTCTGACTGTGGGCAAGAAGGTGGGGTGCAATGCGAATGCAGCAGCACGTTCCTGGCCTCACGTGTAAATCTGGTTTCAGAAGCGCAAGCTTGCGTGTCGCTTTGATCGCGGATCTTGCATGGGTTGATCTGGGCAGCCATGGTGCATGCACATTACAGGCCTGCAGCATTGGCTGAAACTTGATGCGTCTCTTCCATGTGATGCAGGCTGCCAACCCTGGGGGCAAGCAGGCTGCACCCAAGCAAGGCGTGGCCGGCAAGCGCCAGGTGCACGCTTGGATCGTCCCCTCGCCACTTGCAGAATGCACAGCATGTGGGGTCATGTTAGCCCGCACTCCATTTCCTGCCCCGTTGCTGACCTGCTTACTCCACCGGATGCACCCCTCACATACAGGCCATCAAGCTGAAGAAGCAAACCAAGGTGGCAGCGGCCTCACCCGCCGCACGTGTCCGTGCCCGCGCAGCCACTGCAGCTGCGTCTCGCGCCGCTGGCATCACCAAGGCCACAGTGAACAAGTGCGTACGCCATGGACCAGCACACCAGCAATGGGATGAATTGATGCAGCTTGACGATCATTCAAGTCTCCTGTAGACTGGTCCTCAGCACACAGGGCTGACTGCGGCTGGGTGTGTGCGTGCTTGATGTGTGGCCACAGGGGTGCCCAGCTGCGCCGCAACATCGCTAAGAAGATCGTAGCCAACGCTCGCAAGGGCAAGCAGGCGCCCAAGGCTGTGGGACAAGCTGTGCAGCAACCCAAGCGCAAGCCGCAAAAGGTGCAGTACACGCTGGCACCCAAGCAGCTGGGCGGCAAGCCCAAGCAGCAGCAGATTGGTAAGCAGCAGCAGCAGCAGCAGCCCCGCCGCCAGCAGCAGCAGCTGTCTGCGTCACAGCGCATGCGCAAGCAGCGTGCAGACCGCAACGTCGCCCCAGGCAACAACCGCCGTGGCCAGCAGCAGGTGCAGCAGCGCGTGATCCAGCAGCAGCCCCGCCAGCAGGGCCGCCGCCAGCAGCGCGCCCCCCTGCAGTACGCGCAGCCACCCATCAACCGCACGTCAGGCGGTGTGCGCAAGGTGCAGCGGCAGCAGCAGATGCGGCCGCAGCAGCAGCAGCGGCCACCTGTGTACATGCAGCAGGCAGCGCCCATCCAGAACCGCATGGGCGGTCGCCGCCGCGGTGGCAATGCAGGCGGCATGGTGCAGATGGTGCCCCAGCAGCAGCGTGTGGTCATCATGCCAGCACCCCGCATCGTGCAGCAGCAGCGCCGCGTCAATGCGCCCATCCAGCGCCAGCAGCAGAACTACGGCGCGCCCATGCGCATGGTTCAGCGTGCGCCCGTGATGCGCCCAGAGCCCGCGCTCGTCCGCATGGGCGTCTCGCATGGTGGCATGGGCGGTGGCTCGCCTGCATATGGCCCCCGTGGTGGGCAGCGGCAGCAGCAGCAGGTGCGGCAGCAGGCCCCTGTGATGATGGCACCCCAGGGCGGCCGCCGCAGGCGCGCAGGCATGGGCTCTGCCCCTATGTCCATCGACTACTATTGAGCTATCTGTTTGTGGTGTGGGCTTGTCTGTGCCCACACGGTCATTTGTGTCCTGTGGACCGGCCTTGCCGCATGCTGATCGGCAGCGGGGGATGGGTGATGGGGTGGGGAGCCTGACTTCGGATCATGTCCAAAAACAAAAAATCGGCTTTGTGCTACAAAGCTGCAAATTCTTTGCGTGTACCTTTGAACCGGGCAGTGTTTGAGCTGCAAAGAGTGAGCGTGTGACATGTGCAGGTGTGGCTGTACACATTTGAATGAAGTCATTTTTTTTATTTGCAAGTGCGCTTCGGCTTGGCTTTCCGTCTCTTCTGAGATTTTTCCTGGCTTGAATGCGTGGGTTGTTCTGCGCAAGGTTCTGTGTTTTGGTTTTGTCCTGATATCTCTGTACCATCAGTACCTTATGCACCATGTGAAGAATGCCGGCGCATCTGTAAGCTGCTATTCCTTGTGAACAGCTCTGCTGTCAGCTGGAGTTAGCTGGGGGCAGCAAAACATGTCAGCAGGAAACAGGCTGATGTGGCTGCTCAGGATGAAACTACCGCAGTCAGAGCCGAGCCGTCTTACAAGCGCGCAGGGCCTATGTTGCTCACAACACGGTATCCCTGGCACTCAATCCCTCAACACAGGACACTCTCATCTCCGTGACCAGTTGACCACGATCCAAAAAGGTTGGGGAGTTCCGTTCTAGCCTGGTGACAAAAACGCCAATCAAGCCTGGATGCCGCCTTCCAGGCGCACCCCTCACGTGCCTCTCTCCTCTCCTCAAGCGCAGGCCTGGTTGCCCTTCCCGCGTCGCCCATCAGACTGACTGATTGACAATGGCCAGCGACCAACTCACGCCGCCGCTGGCCACAGCCTCATGACCGCAACACCGGCCGCGGCAGTGCTGAATGCGCTCAACATCACTGCTGTTGCAACACCCCATGCCGGGCATGCACTGCTAGCTGCTCATAGCTACCTCGAGCAAACTGGTGGGGCAGTTTACTGGGAGAAGACCTCGGCGTTGTGGGTCAGGTAGTAGGTGATGTTCTTGCCGAAGGGGTCAGCCAGGTGCTTGGACAGGCCCTCCAGGGGGGTGGTGCGGGTGGCAATCGCCTGCACGGCGAAGCCAACCCAGGCAACCTGCACGCACACGGAATCACATGTAGCTCGTCGATATGTACTCGCAGATGCCGCCGGCAAGCAGCATTATCTGGAAAATGGATAACTTGAAAAAGTGCCATCAGTGGCCACAAGCTCCCACTGCTCAAAAGAGGATGTGCAGATTGTGCACTGCTCTGTGTTCCCAGGCCCAGCCCAGGCCCTGCTGCCCAACCAGCTGTCCATGCCATGCTGTGGTCAAAACCAATGTGCACATGCTTCAATGTGGCCGCTCAGTCACCATCGCGAGGCGGCCGTTCTTGACCTCGTTCACGGCGTGCTTGGCGGAGTTCAGGCCCACGGGGTCAAAGGGGAAGGAGTTGATGAAGCCGGACTGCACGCAGGCCACAAGATGCACATCATAAGGTCAAGCATCCATCGCAAAGCCATACCACCAAAATACACGCCGCTGGCCCAAGTGCAGACCACCTGGTGCAAACCCCAGTAGCAGACCACGCCGCTGACACCACGTGCAGAGCCAAGGTGCGTGCTGATGTACAATGCTGCGCACGTCATCATCCCAGCAGCTGTGCGCATGTGTGATGCTGTTCTGGGCAACTGCTGGAATGCTTGCACTGCACGTGCTGCGATCCTTGCTGCTTGCGCCAAGCCAAAAGTGCATCAGGGCGCGTGCTGGCCCAGTGTGTGCCCCGAACCCTGTTCAGCGGATCCGTGCTCCTGTCACTCGCGCTCCGGCAGCAACCCCTCTGCAGGCTGCACTGCCAAGCTGCACCCCCTCGACCAGTGCTGCTGGCCCACTACCAAACCACAGAGCAGGGCGATGACTGCCACTGCGCAGGCGCACGCTGCGTCCACCGTGCCGCAATCCAGCTGCGCTGCCATGCTGTCGCCTCCCATCCCCAAGCATGCATTACGCCAGCCAGCCACTCACAGTGCCGGTCTCCTTGAAACCCTGGTAGCGCTTGGTCTCCAGGAAGCCGAGGGTCAGGAACAGGATGGGCACCTGAGCAATGGCGGGGAGGTCGTACTCGGCGGCACCGGCCTCGTACCACTTGACGGGCACGCCCAGGGCCTCAGCGCCCAGGATGCCCACCACGGCCATCATGGCCCAGCGGCCATTGGTCTTCTCGGCCTCCGCGAACCTGCGCATGCCCACCGCGCACATAAGGCAGTATGGTGAGGGGTCAAATGCGTGCCCATGTGGCGCCCCTGATGGACGTGCAAGCACATGGAATGCTGCACACTGCCCAATTTTCCACCCAGGGTTAAGATATGCTGTCACACGGCATCCCCGATTCGTTAAGCTGCTATGGTAGCTGCCCTGAGGCTGAGATCGTCCGGCCTGTTGTGATCTTTGCGAAACCGAGCCGGTGCCGAGCGACCTGCCCGCCTGCCACAAGCTTGTCGCTGCCTTTCACGCCCACTTCGAGTATCTCAAATATGCCCTGTACTCCCTCCACGCACCACTTCAGGCGCTCGGCGTCCTGGCCCAGACCCTGCACACAGAGCAGAGCAGATCAAAGCCCTTCAGCAAAGCTGGAACCGCTTAGCAACACAAGTAACCCGCTGCGCATTCCGACAGCTGTGCTGCATCCAAGCCTACTCCTCTTGACTTGCCAGGGGGTCGAAGCCACTGCGCGCAGGTCACATGAAGAGCAATGCAATATCAGTTTACGCCCAGCAGTGGGTAATATTGCATACGCAGCGGCCCTTCACAGACATGGAACCAGCCCTCGCATGATTGAGCATGATGCAACCCCCATCAACTGAGCGCTGACCTGTCGCCGGGCAGGGTGCCGTTCAGGTGAGCGGGCGCCTTGGAGTCAGGCAGCCTGAGAGCGAAGAAAAAACCCGATGAAAAGGTGATGTGAGGGTTCCGCATCTCTGATAAGCTGATGGCCGCTTCAGCCTGCTTCTTTTACGCAGCTGCACCCACCACAGGGGGCGGGAGGAGGAGGCCTTCACCACCACCGCGCGGCGAGACACGCCGGGGCGAACAGCAGAGCGCAGGGCGGACTTGGATGCGAGCGCCATTTGTGCTAATGGGAAGGCGGTGATGTGGGGGCCAGCAGGGCTCAAATCAAGGGGATCTCTCAGGTGTGAGGCAAATGAGAGGGTAAAACCTGGTTTGCCTGCGGGCCCCAAACACTCCAGTACACTGCACACGCGACACTCCTTGGAGAGCCTACTGCTTTGAGCGCGTGCCCAGGTATACCTGGTCCCTTGGCATCCCCCAGATACTCTTCCTGGGTGACACAAGAACGCCACCAGTAAATCAGCAGGCCTCATGAATGTATGGTCAGCAGCATAGTAAGCCCAGTATGTCCTGTTCCTGCAGGGCAGCTGCAACAGGGTCTGTGTGGTCCATTCCTTCAAGAGTGGCATAGAGGCACCCCGGGTCTGCGGCTCGCATCCATCCAATCTATAGACACCCAGACATAGAGCACCTCAGCTTAGCACCAGGTGCTTGCGGGGAGGGCCGGTGCCATCACAATGGTCCCCTGAGCATGCACGTCACGTGGGCAAAGCCAGTCATGTTCTGTGGGCCTCTATCTGGCACCTTTGGCTATTGCGCCAGGGCTGATGGGCACAATGCTCGCAAGCAGCAGGTGCACGCTGGTGTGCACGCTGAGGTGCACGCTGATGCAGCGTACTGTCTGGGGGCGGTACCACAGGCAAATGTGGGAAGGAGAGCCGAGACCTTGTTGGATCGATGCCGGCCTGCTATTCATGCGGCTGATGCAGTCGCCTTTGGTTAACCAGAAACATTGTATCTACGGTTTGCAGTGCGATTGAAGCATGGAGGAACAAGAGAACTTGACAGCGCCAGAGCCTGCAAGTGCTGATCCTGTGCTTGCGCTGGCCCGCTTGGCGCTTGAGGAGCAGCGGCGCCACAACGATGCCGAAAAGATACAGAAGCGCTTGAAAGAGGTGGGGCGTGTGCCTTGTGTGCGTACCCCTCTTTGGCTGCAGCCCAACTGCAGCTTTTGGCTTTCGGCTTGCCCGGAGCGTTGAGATGGCTGATCCTTAAGATGAGCGATCATCAAGCTGCCATTCGCTGTAGCTAGCTTCTTGGTTCTTGCCTGCATGCTCGCCTCACAGGCATGCCCAACTACTTGGTTCTATGTGCATGCAGGCCGAGGCGCGGCGCCAGCAGCTGCGGCCCCAGCCACGCCTGTCAGCCACGGCACCTGTGTCGCTCGTCGCCCGGCCGTATGCTGGTGAGCTCATCAGCTGCAGCTTGTGCACAGCCATGCGCACCCGTCGCAGCGCGTGGGCACCAGCATGCGCGGCTTGCCGCGCTGTGGTCGCATGCCACAGTACAGAAAATTGACAACACAGCGTTTCACTCATGTGTCTACATGGTGTAGGCTGGCCATCTCCTAGAACTAGTGTACACCACCAGCATGAATGATACCTGATGCCAGCAAGAATTGGAGGTTTTTTGGCACCCATGACAATGGCGGTGGACAAGGGTCCAGCCAGGCTTTCTGGCCAGTAGCCCCGGATGGCAGGGCAGGGTGGTGCGCCGAACCAGCTGATGCACGAGCACACACGCACCCCCGTTTTTGAGCACAACGCGCGCATGTGGCCTGTTGTATTCCATGCAGCTTCCTGCACAGTTATGCAGCCCAATGCTGCACACATGCGTTGCAGGGTGGTCATCTCCTCCTGAGGGTTGGCGCCGCGCGTTCTCTGTGACCGATCCCCGTGAGGTAAGGGGCCCTGATGGCACCAGTTCAGAACCATGGCCCTGATGGCACCAGTTCAGAGCCATGGTGCTGCCTGGCACCTGCTCCTATCCTGCAGCACGGACGCCCACGCAAAAGTGTGATCCTCATAGCTGGCACGCAGGCACTGCCCATGCATGCACGGTAGAAGAAGAGCTGAGGCACCTGGCGTTCCACACATACAGTAGCCTATATGCCAGAGCCTGGCTCCCCGTTTCTAGCATAATGTGTGGTCGATGCATGCTGCAGGTGGCCGCATGTGACCGCCAGATTGAGCAAGGCCTGTGTGCGGTACAGCGCGCCGAACGCAAGCGCTTCCAGTTCCTGCTCAAAGAACAAGAGCGGGCCAAAACTGTCCCGCCAAAGGCGGGTAGAGATGGGGACGCCTTAGCCCTGCGGCAGCACACGCGGCATCAGCATGAGCAGGCCGTACGGGTGAGCTGCGCTCAGCGCTCCCACTCCCCGCTCACCCACATCTCCTCCCCCTCCCCGGCCTGAGCTGATGCATATCTTGATATCTTGATATGTGCCTTGCTAGGGTGTGCTGCGTGTTGTGGGATGTTGTGATGTTCAGTCCCTGCCGCCTGCCGCCACTGTGTGAAGCACTCGGCTGGACCACGGCCGTACCGCCTCGCAGGAGGCAGCGCGGAGGCAGTACGAAGCCCGCGTTGCTGCCACCGAGCAGGCGGCGGCGGAGAAGCAAGCACGCCTGCAGGCGCGGGCCGCTCTAGTCCAGGCACAGTTGGCAGGCCGCTCTGCCCAGGTCGGCCAGTCACTGGATGCGGCTGTAGCAGCTGCTGCAGAGCGCGCAATGGAGCGGGAGGGCATGCGCCAGGCTGTCATGTCGCACGAATGGCAGCAGCGCCACACGCAGATGACCACAAACACGCAGGTAAGAAGCAGCACTGAAACGATCAGCCGGATGACAGGCCTGTGGATTGCTTGCTGGGTGCTGGGGCGACTCTTGCTGCTCCATGCATTGCATGGCTGTGGTGGTATGCCCCCAGGAACAGACACAGTGGCATGGCTCGTGAGCGTTCTTGTACAATATGTTGCATTCAAAGTCGACTCCATGCGCATGGTGCAACATGTGCATGTCTGCATGCCTGGGTGCAGAAGCGTGTAGCAGCCGAGCAGGTGGCTCAGGACACGCGTATCACAGCTTCCACCCGGCTGCGTGCCACAGCAGCCCAGCGCGCGGAGCAGCACACTGAGGCGATGCACAGCACTGCAGCAGCCAAGGCACAGGTATGTCGCTTTTTACTTCAACCCTGCCCTGCCTAGTTATGTGCCAGCACCACACCACGAGGTGCTGCTGTGAAAGGAGCTGTGCAGGCAGTTATGCAGGAGCCTCGCAGCTGTGCTGTATGAAGCAGAGTGGTATAATAGTAATAACAACACGGCGTGTCACAGATGTGTCTGCATGCCGGAAGCAGAGTGGTATGCCTACTGCTAATGCCACCACCAAGGGTACTTTCTACTTGAACCATACCGTGGATGTGCGTGCAGGCTACCCAGGCTGCCGCTGATGCGGCGGCAGCCCGGCAGCGTGCTCAGCACACGGCTCAGTCTCAGAAGCTGTCCACTTCCTGGGATGCACGCACCGCGCGTGTGGACGAGCTGAGGGGCCTACATGAGCAGGCACGGGAGCAGCATCTCGCAGACCTGCACGCCCGGCGCGCCCGGCGGGAGGCGGTAGCAGCACAGCGCGCAGCTGCACTGGCGGCACAAGAGCGTGCGGTGGCCGCACGCAACACACAGCAGATGGTGGGTGGGGCTGGGGCTGGGGCATATATATATGACATATCTATATTAATGTATACCATCTATTTTGGCGCAGTCTGGCCACTTGTGTGCGTGGTCCTCCCTGCTGCTGCTGCTGCTGCTGCTGCCGCCGCCGCCTCTGCTGCTGCTGCTGCTGCTATGCTGCTACTGCTGCTGATGTCATCAGCGAACGATTTTGCTTTGTACCGGGCTGTGAGTAATCCTTTCTGCCTACTGCATGTGCTGCGCCTCACTCCATTGTCCGCAGCTGACCAAGTTCTGGCAGCAGGAGTTTGCCCACCGCGCACTGGTCCAGAACAAGATGCCTGACACAAGTGCCTGGCAGCAGCAGCTCCAAAGGCTCAACCCCCCACCGACAGTGGCCAGCGCCTGAGCAACGGCCCTGCTTCGCTGCCACCTCACCACCCAATACGTCGTCCGCCACAGGGCCAGGGAATGTTAAGGCTTGCTTGGAAGCTTGCTTGGAAGCTTGCTTGGAAGCTTGCTTGGAAGCTTGCTTGGAAGCTTGCTTGGAAGCTTGCTTGGTGGGTGCTGCATGCCAGTGGCTGTGCGCCAATGGTGCAGCTCAGGCTTTGCGATAGAATCACTGTCCCAGAGGATGGGTGGGGAGCCAAAGTGCGTGAGTCAGTTACAGGGAGGGGCCTCATTTGGTAGAGCAGGACAAGGAGTTCACGTCAGAGCAGTAAATGCATGCAGCTGTGACTACACTACCACATTCATCACAGGATTTACAGTTGTTACACCCCAAGCAATCAAGAGGCCATGGCTATGATCGGTGAGGACTAGATGTGTGGGGCATGGAAGCACCCATACCAGCTCGATTGCAGCTTGCGAGAAGGTAGCAAGTCTACAAGGCGTGTGCTGCTGTGCTCAACTGGTGGGAACAGGGCATGCCATTGTTAGGAAGACAGGGATAAAGCCGCGAGCACTGCAAGACTGCCCGTGGCCTAGTTGACTGGAGCCAGCTGTGAGCCGTTGCGCGTTGGTGCTTGGCACAACAGGATCAGAGACAATTGGCTGTTTGATGCATGATGGATAGATTCTCGGCAGGTGCAGTTCTTTCTTTGTTGGTGCCGAGGCTGGCGTTAAATAAACGGCCAGGCTGCACTGTTGAAGGTGCACCTTGAGCCACCAGCCTTTTGATGCTGCAGTGCAAGCAACCTTCGGCATAGCAGGAACACTGTTGCATGTGGGAGTTGCTTTAGCAATACATCGCTTGATCAGTTGTCTGATGTCTCAGGGCGTTTGCCGCCTCGGGGCATTGCGGTGTGTAGACTTGATGTGCAAGTGCTGCATGTGGCTTCGCAGTTTGTCTGAGCTTCTTTTGTGCCGTCGCTGTAGGCACTAAACTGGCACGCTGAAAATGGCATGCGGTGTCCTTCCAGCGGCAGGCAGGAAAGGCCAGCAGGGTGTACTGTTGCTGGTTGATTAGCTCAGGGCGGTTCCAGATTCCGCGCAAACAGCATCTGCCGTGCTACTGCAGGAATGTAAAGCTGCGTTCCCTGCCGTGAGCAGTACACACCGCATGTGCGTGCACTGTGCACCACCGTGTTCAGATTCTGCACAGCTCTGCACATGCTCGAGGCTCCTGTACTGCTTGTGCAAGAGTGGCCCCTTGCATGCCATGGGGTGTCTGGCACAAGCCAAAGGGTGTCAGGCACCAGCTGCGCTCTGAAAAGCCCCATTGTCAGTAATGAACCTTCAGAGTGGCCCTGTTGCCTCAAAGTGCTCACCACGGCCTTGGATCAGTCATCTCATGTGTGCCGCACAAGTTAGGCAATTGAACTAGCAGCCGGCAGTGACTGGCTAGGCCAGGCGAAAACAGACTGAAGGACATACATTGTAGGAGAGTTGTGCCTCTGGTGTTTTCTTTGGCTTGGGCTTGGCACAGGCTGGGGTGGGATCATAGCCACATGCATTACTGTGTGTTGTGTGTACATACTCTGGCCTGCCGCCGGCCTCATCGCCGCAGTGTTTGATTGAAAAGAACGGTGCGTGGTTACATGGCCTCTCGACGTCAAAAGGCCATGTACCCTAGGCCATGTAGCCTGAACTTGAGCTGAGCAATCACCAGCATCACAGCAAGCTGACTGCGCTTGCAACCAGCTGTCTGTCAGTTCACAGTCTTGCTAGCAAACAGTCAAGGCGCTGGACGCATCGGTACTTTACATGAACAGCATGCGACCTTTGCGGCACACGGCCATGCGGCATGCGATATGGAGCCACCCGCTTGCTTGAACAGTGAACACACATAGCTCACTCTGCTCATTCACTCCTGCACGCCCTGTCAGAGCCCCCCCGCCCTGCTGCACCGTGCTGCCGATGCTGCTTTTCCCCTACCCCCTGGCCCCCACCCCTCAAAAAGGCTGCCTTGTGCATGTGGGTCCTCATAAAGTCATCTCCAATGCTTGCACCCCCTCCTCCAGGAAGCCGTAGGGAAGCTGCCACCCTGCCTGGCGCTGGCGCTGCCTGACGCTGGCGCTTACGCCTGCGCAATGGCAAGCGATTGAAGGTGGTCAGCAGTCTCAGCACATTGGTCAGCACAGATGACAAGCTCAGGTTAGTGTGGGCTACCCTGTTTCTTTGTGCATGCAGGCCCATAGGGTGCTACTAAACCGCTTGCAAGCCCTACAGCGCACAGGTCAGGAGTGGCTGCCTCCCAGAGCAACCGGTCCCAGCATCCCTGCGCTGGCCAACAGGCCATTCACAGAATGACAAGCCATTTCACGACAGGCCATTTCACAGAATGACAAGCCTCAGCCCCTGCTGCAGGCAGTGCTGCTGCTTGGCAGCCAGATGGCCCCTGCTGCACAGGCGCTGCTTCACAGGCCTCAGCTACACACATATGGTTTGCTGCACAGGCCCCTGCTATACAGCAGAGGCCTGTGAAGCACGGGGGCTGTTTCTCCTTCAAAGCCCCCGTGCTCTGCTGCATAGGTCCCTGCTGTGCAGCCACACCCAGACGACCCGATCCCAGGCACGTCCCACTCACCAGGTACTTGATTCGCATGGGTATATACCAGGGTATACACGGCAATACATTTTCAAGTGGTACACACATATATTACCGTAGATGCACCTCCAGCCGCAGGAACAGGCACAGCCCACGCACCAGGTACTTGAACAGCTGTGGGTTCTCCTTGTCGCGCTCCAAGTAGTCTCGGCTGATGAGGTCCTCAATCCTCTTCTTGATGAGCTTAAAGTCTGGCTTGAACATGCGGCTCAGCTGCTGCACCACCTCCATCACCAGCTGCTGGTGCTGCAGCACCTTGCGTGACTTCATCGTGCGCACGATGGCAGCATCGATCGCGTACTTGCGGTCCTTGTCCACATCCTCAATCACCTACACCAGCCAGGTGCATAAAAGAGGATTCAAATACAAGGGGATCAAAGGAAAAGAGGCAGGCACAGGCCCCCTTGTGTGGTGGCTGGGAATGCATGTGAGGTGCAAAGCCGGTAATGCAAGTGAGATGGGGGCGCCATGTGTTGCATCATGTTCCTGATGAGCAGGGGGAAGCGTGCGACCCGCGTTTCCATCTCAATCATCTGGGTTGGCAGTGGTTTAAGCAGTGCATGGCCTGCAGGACAGCCCCGTCACTGTGCGATGATGGGTGACATCTTGCAGGAGACATCAAATGGGTTAGAGCAGCTTCCCTCCACGCCCTCTGCTCAACGTCCAAGTCACTTTTCCGCGATGTCACACGTCACGCTTTTATCGCAGGCCAGCTCACAGGCCTCACCTTTTTCTTCTCGTCCACGGGCGGCAGGGGGATCTTGATGCGGCTCATGCGGTCTGTGAACTTGTGGTTGAAGCGGAACTTGTCGCCCTTGTTGATCGTCTTGCCTGCTGGCTCCTTGTTCAACAGCTTGTACTTGGCACACGACAGGGAGTGCAGCAGGCGCAGCGTGTCGTCGTCCTGCAGGTTCACGCGCTCCTGCAGGGCAGGGGCCGAGGACGCAAGGAATGGATGGGCAGCGATAAGGAACACCACGGACGGAGCAGGGCGCCAGCGCCGTGTGTGTGTGTGTGACGGTGTGCGGGGTCGGGGGGGCGGGTGGGGGTGGGTGGGACGGGGGGACATGTGAGGGGCAGGCAGGGTGACAAGTGCGTGGGGATAAAGGTGCAAGCCGAAGGGGATGGGTGGGATGTGGGGAGCCAGCAAACCCCTGTTCTTGCTCCTCCTACCACCCTCCTCATTCCCCTCCTCACCCCTTTTCCCCCAACCCAGCCGTCTGCTCGTGCTGAGGACGAGGAGGGGGCACAGCTGCTGTAAACGCAGCAGGTGGCCCACTGGCTGCCATTGAGGCAGGTGCAGCTGGGCAAGAGGAAGCAGCTTTGCAGAGGATGGCACAGGCTCACCTGCACCTCCTGGAATGACAGCTCCTCCGCATCGTTGAACAGCAGGCAGATTGCCGCCTGCATCGTGCTCATCTGCATCACGATCGGCTTGGCGTCAAAGTTGCCCTTGAGCACGCAGTGGCCAAGCGAGTAGATCCACGTCAGCTTCCTGTGCTTGTTCTCTGCCTCGTAGAACTCCTTGAAGAGCTCCACCCCCTCCACCATCTCCTTGGGCAGCGCAAGCTCAATTGACTTATAGGTGGGCCAGAAGCCAGTGGTGAGTACCTGTGTGTGTGGGGGTGGGTGAGGGGGTGAGGGGGTG
>BDCZ01000506.1:10094-33598 GCA_001662365.1 Chlamydomonas applanata
ACCCCACTTCGATCTATCTGCCCTGCGTCCTCACCGCGCCCTCACCGCTCCAGGCGTGTATCATGACGCTTGAGGCGCGGCTGCAACCTGAAGGCACCCCCGTGTTTTGGGACAGCATCGACTGGGAGACGGTGGACGACACGGGCGGCGCATACCAGTGCGTGCGGCGCATGGGGCCCGCATGGGGCTGTCTGCCGTACTCTGTGGTACTCTGCATGGACGTGGGAGGAGATGCTGCCAGCAGTGGTCACCCTCTGTTGATCCCTGCTGACCCCACACCACATACGGTACTTTTGGCGATTGCTGCAAGCCCTGCGGTGTTGGTAGCCCCTGTACTGCCATCTCGCTGACTGAGAGTTCACTGAGCACCCGTACCGCACTGTACCGCCTCATGTTGTACCGCTGTGCTGTACCGCCGCAGGTGGTACACCGCGCTGTACTGGGTCATCACGACAATGACCGGCACGGGGTATGGCGACGTCGCGCCGAAGAATCGCGCGGAGCAAGTGCTGGCCAACATGAACATGATCATGGGCATGGTGCGTGTCAACCCTGACCCTCATTACCTGGATCCCTAAACCGGGCTAACCCTTATGTAAATTTTCAACATTCTTAACTGCCGCATACTGGGGCCCTAGGCATGCTCCCCTTCCCGGACAGGTGTATTGAGCCCACAAGATCTCACAGCATGTCCTGTGGTTTCACCTCGCTCACAAGGCTTCACACTAACGTATCAAAACACGGTGGAAACATGTCGAAACCTCCACACAACCACAGGTGCTGTTCGGCCTGCTGGTCGGGTCCTTCTCCAACATGATGACGCGCGCGAGCGCGGCCGCTCACAAGCTGTACACACAGCGCAAAAAGGTGTGGCAGGGAGCAAGAAAGGATGGAGATGTGATGCCAAGCTAGTGTTTGATGGGCTGCTGGTGACGGCTGCACAGTATTCATGCATAGCCCAGCTCCGCGTCAAGACCCAGGCAGCCCCTGAAACCATTAAGGGTATTGGTCAGCAGTAAACACGGCCTTAGGGCGTCAAGAACAGCCGGGTTGGAGGGCGTGGGCTAGGAGGGGAGGGGATACAGAGGGTGCGGCAGAGCTGCAGGTGGCGTGAGGCACTTTTGGGAATTGTACTTGGTGTCATTGCGGTCAGGGGCGCCACAGCAGAGCGGTGTGCTTGCAGGTGGTGGCTGCATTTTGTTGTCTGTGTTGTTGCGGCGGCCCAACAAAGGCAACCAACGCCACATCCTAAAGGCCTGCATGCAGTCTTGTGAGGTTGACATGATCCTAGTCTGCAAGTCTGCAAGTCTGGAGATCGGCCGCATCGGCATCGCAGCGCCGCGCCTGGCAGGGTGGCGCTGAGAGGGACTGAGAAAGAGCAGGAGGTGCTTGTTCATGCTTGCTGTTTGCTGGCTGGTGAGTGCTCACCATACATGACTGCCCCACTGCTATATTCTGTTTGAATAGAATCGCTTATATATTTTCTTTCAGGTGGGGGACGTGGCTGACTGGACGCAGCGGCGGCGGCTACCGGCTAAGATGGCGGACGAAGTACGGGTAAGCCTGGGGATTGGGACTGGGACGCTGTTTGTCTGCCACCTTATGTACTTGCCCAGATGCCGCTCATGCCTTCACACACTCGTGTTCACAAGCCCAATGCCACCCCCGCCTATCCTGACCTGCACCTCCTGCAGTCCTTCTTCTACGAATTTTGGGGCGCGCGGCGTGGTGAGGGCGCTTGGCGGGCTGAGCAAGACATCCTCGCTGACCTGCCCTCACACCTGCGCGGCAAGGTGCGAGCAGCCACAAGTGTGTGTCCTCAGCTGGACAATTGCATCTGACACCTTGCTGATTGGCTAGTCAACTGTATTGTCTGTCTGTCTGTCTGTCTGTCTGTGTGTCTGCCCCCCTGCCTGTTCATGTTGTGTGCCCTTTCAGAGCTGAGGCTGGGGGCTGGCCATGTCCAGGACAAGTATCATTGCATGTTCGTATCCTGTACCTTGAACAACAGGGGTGGGGACGCTCCAGGTCCAGGGCCACTGTCATCGCTTGCACCCTCTCTGCAGTCACGCACAACCACCCAGATGACCACCTAAACACCCTTAACTGACCTTATGCCCAAGCGACAAGTAGATTTGCTGCAACCAATATGTGATCGTGCTGATCATATGGCATGCTACATGATCTGTCTCATGAAGGCATGTGTTTACCACGTGCAACAAATCCCGTTTCACACGTACAGGCGACTGAGATCATCACGACGCCATTGCTTGAGGTGTGCCATGCACTGGGGGACCTGCGCCCCGACCTGCTCACGCTGCTGGCACGTGCACTGCGCCCCGTCTTCTTCCTGCCAGGCCACGACATCTGCGCGCAGGTGGGTGGCCAGCGCCCTGCTGCACAGCTGCAGAGCTGCATAATGAGAATTGAGCTGAGAATGGGCATCGGGGTTGGCGCGGGGGGGTGGTCCCACAATGGGTTCATAGGCAATGGTGCAATTGACCGTGCCGCATATCGTAATGTGTGTGTGGCGCTGTGCTGCAGTCAGTGGATGGCCGCGCAGTGCATGCTTGTACATGGAGTTATGCTCAATTGCCGGCTTCCATGGTCAGTCACTGCATGGCGCTGCGGCATATGTGTGTTGGCCGGTGGCATGGCTGATGGTGCACTCTTAGTCATGCACTGCATAATGTGCTTGCGTACTGCATGCACCGTCATGGCGTACCGCAGGGCGCAGACGCAGATCGGCTATGGGTGGTTGAGGAGGGTGGCATTGTGGCTCTGCAGTACGCACAGATGGCACGAGCGGCACACCAGGTGGGGCAGTACAGGTGGTACAAGCACGATGGTTGGCTGCTCGAACATGGCTTGCGTCCAGCTGTGTGATTTGGCACTGGGTATGCTGCGGCTGCTGCTTGGCATGTGGCTTCTGTCTCGGACTGGGACTGTTCTGACTGCACACCTTGTAAGACACAAGAAGCTGTACGAAAACTGTACTGCTTGCACCGTCTAAGTGTACCGCAGGAGTACACTGCCAACATGGCAGCACCATGGCAATCCCTGGTTAATAAGGGGGCCGGTGCAGCAGGCATGTGTGGGAGCACGCCTGAGGATGTGACCGTGCTGTGCACGCCATGCCTGCTGGGCGAGAGTGTGATCATGGGGGACGAGATCCCTGCATGCCGCGCGCGCTTCTTCACGTGAGTGTGGGGCAGGGGACCCACGTGCTGTTTGTGTGCCTGTGACCTTGGCCGTGGTGAAGTAGCCAAGATGGAGAAGCCACTTGCACAGCTGCCCAGCCATTTTCCTGCTTGCTTTGCTTTGTCCTGCTGCGTCTGTGAGGCTGCTCAACTGACTGGCAGCTGGCAGCAGGGCGCAGCCAGGCGTGAGCCTGTCTTCATGAAACACAGGTTGTCCACCCAACTCCGCCCCACCCCATCCCCATCTCTGCTCAAACTCCTACGGCCGCAGCTACCGTGCAGTGATGCCGTGCACCGCTTGGGAGGCGCGCGCATCAGAGCTGTGGCCGCTGTGCCATACTTTCCCACAGATCAAGGTGAGCTGATCTGTAGGATCTAGGATGTCATAATTAGTGTTTAGTTTGAGTTCAGATCAACAAGCCCATATGCCATGAACAGAAACTGAACAACACTACAGGGCGTGCCTGCACCCCCCACATCAGGGCATGTCCCCACCTCTTGATACATATGATGCTTTGGACATCCTTGGGCAATGCTGCTGACACCCGCCCGCTTCCTGCTCGGCAATGGGGCGAACGGTTGCTGCAAGTTGCCCTAGTATATGGATACAGTGATATCGGACAGTGGTCTACTGTGCAGTGATGTATCGTACAGTGGATGTGCTGGTGTCATACAATGATACAAAGAATGTGCTGCTGTATTCAGCCCATGCCGGCATGCCCGGGCTTGTTTGAGCACTCAGTTGATGTGCTACTGTACCAGGCAAGCCATTGTGTACTAGAAGTAATACTAGAAGTAACGCCAGCATGGTGTCGCAACACCCGCAGGTCGCTCTCATTGAATACGTACGTGACCGGCTGTGCCGCGAGCTCGTTGGCGCCACGGTCGACCCCGACAACCACTTCTGTGAGCTGGCAGCTGTGATCGCTGTGGGTCTGGCAGCCCCTTCCACATCTGCGGCCAAGCGCGCGCGGCAGCGGCCCGGCAGCAGGCCGCAGAGCGGGTCCAGCAGGGTGCTGGAGGCAGGTCTGGGGGGTGACGTGGACGCGGACCGGCCCAGCTACACGGCGGAAGACGCGGTGCACCAGCGCAAGGTGGAGGACCTGGTGATGGAGCTGCAGCGGGTGCGTACTGCCGTACTGTCAGGGGCGTACTGCCAGGGGCGTACTGCTCATGTCGCTGTACTGCATGGAGTGTGTAGCCCAGCCGAGGTGTAGAGCTCACACTAGCAGCGCACGTGCACTGCTCTTGCCGATGGCGCTCGTGTATTGCTGAGTGCACTACATGTGCCGCCCTGCATTGCGTGCATGTGCCGCTGCCTGCATGCTCTCATTGCCCTGCCGGTTTCATTGGTGTTGCTGTAACGCTCCTCTCAACACGCCGTGCTGTACTGCACCACAAACCTGCGTCACACCTTCTTCCTTTAAGCCAAGCCCTTGATGCCTCCTATCTTGCCTCAACCCCCTCAGGCTGAGATCACTGCAGAGCTACCCTCCATGCTGGCCACCCTGGCAGAGGTGTGCACAGTACAGCCATGGGAGGAGCCACCATCACATGGACCCACCCTCGGAGGTGCCACTGAGCACAGTGTGAGCACGGGTGGTGGGGCTGGGGTGGATGTGGCCACCCCCCAGAAGCTGTCGCGGGGTGGGCCAGCAGGGACTACAGCTGGTGCTGGGAGCAGCGGCACGGATGCTGGTGGGGTTGGCACGGTGTCGGCAGGAGCTGGCAGTAGCACAGGTGGGGAGGCGATACACCGGCTGTCATTGGAAGCTATACAGAAGCTGTCCAAGGAGCTGGTGCGCCGCAACTCTGTGGAGGCTGCGCTCCACAAGTCAAGTGTGGGGCTGGCACGCGTTTCGGCACGGGGGCCGCTGGCCCAGAGTCCTCATGGCACCCTGGGCCCTTTGGCCAGCAGCAGCCATGGCGCGGGCCATGCCGGGGACGGGCCGGCGGCTGCACCCCTGCGCGGCCGTTCCTTCCAGCCAGCAGGTACTGTAGCAGGGCCTACACAAGCCAGTGCTCAAGGCGGGGAGGGGCCCGGCGGCACGGGCACATCCCTGGCCCGCCGCAGCGAGGCAGAGGGTGCCACAACCACTCCTTTGTCAGTCCTGGAACCCCGAGCAGCAGCCGGTGCTGAGCGGCCACGCCCACTGCATGCCCCAGCTGCATCAGATGCAGAGCACCTTGCCGGCATGGCAGAACTGGGCCTCTCCGCACAGGCTGGCGCAGGTGGCGAGGGCAGGGACAGCCAGATGCAGGGCAGTGGCCTGGGGGTACAGGGGGGTAGCCCTGTCGGCTCATTGCACGGTGATACCTCACCTCTTGTCGCCCCTGTGCACGGCCGCGGTGCAGTAGCTGCGAGCAGTGCTCTGGTGAGTGCAGGTCAGCAGCAGCAGCAGCAGCAGCCATTGCCACCCACATTTGTGCTTGCGCCAGATGGCGCGCTGATGGCACTGCCTGCAACACATGATTCAGCTGGCAATCACCAGCGCCCCCCTGCAGGATCAGATGGCAGTGCTGTTGCTGTGCCAAGCTTGGAGTCGGGCATGCAGTCCCAAGCTGTGTGGTCTGCAGCCATGCCAGGCAGCAGCATGGGCCTGGGGGTCTCCCTGCCCCCCTCTGGTCGGCTGCGCCCAGCAGCACTGCACATGGGGGCTGGCACAGGGCTGCGCAGCCGCAGCATGGCGCATGGCTCGCTCGCATCCGCATCTGCATCTCCACGCACGCCCATGGGGACAGGTCTGTCCCGCCTGAGCTCAGCTCCCACACAGCCAATGGCAGTACACATCACAGCACCAGACGGCTCAGTGCAGGTGGTGCACATCGGGCAGCCAGGCTACCCAGCAGCCATGGATGCTGCTGCTGCCACTGCTTGGGACCACGTCACGACAGCAGGCACTGCAGCCGCTGGTGGTGAGGTCAGTAATCAGGGCCCAGGGGTGGTGCATGGTTTTGTGGGCCATGTCCCCCCCAGCCCGTCAAGCAGCAGCAGCAGCGGCATGGGGCTGCAGCCTGGCATGGGCTATGGCTCAGTGCCGTCATGGCGCACGCAGGCTTCGCTCAGCAGCGTGGGGGTGCCTCTGATGGGGATGCCTGAAGAGGATGAGGATGAGGAGGACGAGGAGGAGGAGGATGGGCATGTGCAGGCAGGCATCTCAGAAAAGGATGATGTGCAGGAGGAGTCAGAGGAGGCAGACAGCATGGGTACAGGACAGGCAGGAAGAGCCAATGCCGGTGCTGCTGACACCGGGTCGCAGGGCTTGGCGGCCACAGCACAGGGTGGTGGCGCCGCAGCAGCGAACGCAGCAGTGGCTGCTGCGGCTGCGCCAGCAGCTGGCGCGACTGTGCAGGCGATGGACATGCTGCAAATGCTGCAGCCCACCTTGCTGCCTTCACCGAACCGCGCACCGGCGCCAGCGCCAGCGTTTGCGGGTGCACAGCAGCCAGCCACAATCCCACCTGTTGGGCAGGCTGCGACTGCGGAGGCAGTACAGCCCGCAACACGAACTGTACTGCTCCCGGGTGTCCCGCCGCCATGTGTACTGCCTACACCCTTCACTGCCGCTGGCTGGGGGCCACAACCCCTGGAAGCCGGCAGCCTTGGGGGTGCTGCCCTGCCCCTCATGTCCACTGCCTCCGCCCAGACGTCCTTCCACCTGCACCCTGGTGCCCCGGGCATCAACGGCGGGCCCCCACCAGCCGGCCCTGCCCCTGGACCTGGTGTACTGCAGGGCGGGACGCACATGTACATCCCCATGTATGTCCTGGTGCCTGTGCCAGCTGCCGGAGGTGCGGCAGCAGCTGGCGGGGCTGCCCCAGGGGCACTACAGCCGGGAGGTGCTTCACTAGTGGGGATGCCTGGAGGCGAGCTATCTGTTGCCCAGGCTGTAACTCCTGGTGATGGGGCCCAGCCAGTGTTGCCGGGCTTCCCCTTCCTGCATACCAACATGCCCTTCCTACCCTCCACGGGCACCACACTGCCCTTCATGCTCCCCCCGGCCAGCTTCTTCCAAGGCGGCATGTCAGGGGCTGCTGCCCCAGCGGGGGTCGTGGGCACGCCTGGAGCTGCAGGGCTGTCACAGTCCGGCGCGGTTGCTGCACCCGGCTCAGGAGTGGCCCCAGCACCCAGTAGTGTGACGTCAGCGAGCGGTACGTCTGGCAGCGGGACGCAGCGTGGGGCGGCGCTCAGCCGCATGCTGCTGGGCCGCATGGGTGGCGCTGCGGGTGGGAAGGGCAGCGGTTGGCGGCCGCGGGGGGTGGGCGTCTTGGAGCGGTCGAGTGCGAAGCTGGGTGTGTCGTCCATCGATAGATACCACAGCCTCGGGGCGGGGTCCATCCCGCTGCAAGACTTTCTGCCGCCGTAGGCGCAGTAGCGACATGTATGCCACACAACGAGATGCATGCAGTACGGCTACATGTGGGGCTGGCCAGTGGCACTGATCGCACTGATGGGCTGTTGAGCGGTTTTGAAGTGATGATGATATGGAGCAGCTGCATGAAGTAGTGCCAGCATGTGACTTGCGTGCCTGCAGGGATATGCATGGGCAATTCATGTGCTACTGGACATGTCAGTCAGCCTTTCACGTTTCAGTCAAAACAAGATGCCAGGATGCGCCTGGCAGTAGCATGGCCCTAGCATCACGCTCAATTAATCCTGCAATATATCACGCATGAAGCCAGCAATCACGTCGGCATCCAATACGAGTCAACCACCGTACATCTGAGAATCTTGCCAGATGATCTTGGTATCGACGATTGTTCGTGTTATGGCATGCTTGCTATGCATGACATTACCCTCGCTCTAGTCACTCGCCTCAACTGTGTTAAATTGCTGGTCAACCATGATGCAAGGATGAAGCTGGTTAGGTCTTGTTACTGGTGGAGGAGCATGGGGCTTGCCGTGGCTGTTGCTGCGGCGTGGGCTGGCTCACACCCGTGATCTCCCTCTTCCTTAACCACGCCCAATTGGCGTCCTTTACATTAGCGTGCGGGAGTGGTTATGACCTCCCGACACTAGCCCAGGTCTGTGACTGCAATGATGGAGGCAGACAAGATGAATGTGCGAGTCTTCGATCATAACATGAATTATGGGGTTGATGAGCTTGCTGCGGTCATCAACCTGAAGGAGCTTGCCAGGCATGCTCTGGAAAGTCAAGGGCAGACTACCGCCATTATCTGTGAGGGAGCTGGAGGATTTTACGCAATCTTCGGCGGTCCCAACGAGAAGCTCCGGGACGGCGGTAACGAGGCTTTGATCCAGAAGGTCATGGGGGAGCTTTAGCAATCAGGGCGCCAAGTGCGGGCCCTCATCCTTTGCGTGAGTCGAGCGCTGGGCGGCTGGCGCCGCCATCAGATTCCTACTTGCTGTGAAGACATGCCTTGGACATGGCCTGGTCCACCATGGCCTTCACAGCGGACATAGCGTGGCCAAACACGCGGCAGCATGCACAGGGCATATATACATTCGATTGGTACGAGCCGGTGGGATCATCAGTTACCCTTTCACTGTGTTGGCATGCAGATGTGCGGCAAGGACGTCCTGTATGACCCGCTCTCCCCTGATGACCTCATCTGCATCGAGGGCGGTGTGATCCATGCCAAGCGGCGAGATGGCACAAAGGCACCCTACTGGCAGAATCTGTCCATTCAAGACCATGCCGCAGCCCGCGAGCTGTGTCAGGCAGTGAAGGCCGCGCTGGACCAGCGAGGAGCAGCGAGCACAAGCCAGGATGACACTAGTCACCGCCTTTGCGTGCACACTGCATGCATCCTGGTATGTGCTCCACATTACCTATGCCGTGTACTAGGCAGCAGGCAGCTCTGCTGGCTGAGCACTGTGAGGTTCTGAATGTGTGCGTGCACCACGACAACGCGAGTGTTCTAGCATGGCGGACACGTGTGGCGCGTTGTATTGTGTACTCGCCTGGCTCCTGCTACAGGAGGTGGACAAGCAGGACAGCCAGAACAGCCCCCCCTGCACCATCATGCTAATCGCCCTCACCAGCGGCAAGGGCATGATCACCAGCAACGATGCAAGTGTCAGGGAGCAACTGCAAAAAGACATCCTAAGCGTGCACGCCATGTACACGATGAAAGGTTGGTCCCATCGTTTGCACTGTCGCGCTGGTGGCAACAAGTGCGCGGGCATGGCAACTGGCAGTCACAACAATGCTGGCTGTTTGTACTGCCATCTGGTCTGTCAACCCCTGCAAGCTGCCACTTTTGGCAAGGCATAGCTGGGCATGCAGACCTGAGAGCTTGATAACATCATGAGCAGCCGGTATCCTCGCAAGCACTGTCGCTGCTGCATACGAGTGGAGGCACCCTAAACCTTGTACGATGCTCTGCAGGCGAGCATGGCAGGGATACCTGCTACATTACCCGCCTGCTAAGAACGTCCGGCAAGTGCTCAGTCGAGCATGTCACGTGCTTTGACGGCAAGGACGGTCAAGGAGCAGATGGATCCTGTCACGAGGTGCCCCTGGTTTGTTAGCATACCGTGGAGGCGGAGGCACAGTGATTATCAAACACCACGTGAGTAAGTGTGCTTAGCATGTGCGGCATTTAGGTGTTGGGGGTGGCATGTGCAGGCCACATATGCACACCTTCACACCGGCTTGGCGACATGGTACTCATCGAGATGACAGCATCCAACAAAGTGCTGTGTGGACCTGCCACCTGTTCTCCTCTCCTCACTCTGTTCAACACATAACAGCTTTGCTTGTATGCCCGGCTTGCGTGGGCGATGCAGGCCGGCATGCACACGGCCCCTGGGCGCGAGGCAGCAAGTGCAGTACAGGCTGAGCTGGCAGCGGAGCGCGCGCGCTCCGCACAGCTCACGGCTGCTGTGGATCAGCTCAAGCAGAAGCTGGACAAGGAGCGCGAGGCCCGCGAGGCGTGTGCGAAGCAGCAGCGGGTGCGGCTAGCTGAGGCGGAAGTTCTCAAGCGGCAAGTGGATGCGACGGCGGAGCACCAGCGCAGCACACAGGTCACGGAGCGCCGGCTGCGTGGGGAGCTGAACCAGGCGCTGGAAGATCTGACTGCTGAGCGCCAGCGGGGGGGGCAGCTCAAAGAGAAGAACCGGGAGCAGGAGGAGGCCCTGAAGCAGGCCAAGGACTCCATCGATGGCTTGGAAGCAGCGCTAGAGGTGAGGATCCTGTGTATCTGGAGACAGCTGGCAATCATAACATGGCTGGTGGCTATGGCGCTCAGTGTGCTGGAGCATAATATTATATACTCAACACCTGGCTGCTGGTGCATCCATGGCGCTACGTATGCAGCAGCAGTCAGTTGTGGAGTATATATACTCCAACAAACATAGGACACAGTGTCCATGCACCCCTTAATGCTGTGTATGGGTCCGCTTGCATGCACGCAGGTATTGGACAGACAGGTCAAGAGGATGGCTGCCGAGGTGGCTGAGCACAAGAAACAGCAGGAGCAGTACAAGCGCCTATAGGCGCAGGACAAGGGCCAGCAGGAGAAGTACAAACACATGGAGGCACAGTGCAAGAACCAGCAGGAGCAGTACCAACTGCTGGAGGCACAGTACAAGGGCCAGCAGGAGCAGTACCAACTGCTGGAGGCACAGTACAAGCGCCTGGAGCAGCAGGCGCAGGGCAGGATGGAGAAGCTGAAGGGTGCGCGTCTGCTGGTCTACGTCTGCACACACCGCGCGCATGTGTGCGACAAACGCCTTTTGGGCCATCTGTCGAATTCAAGGAGGATCTTGGCAGTGCGTGTTTATTGCTTGTGGCTGCATGTCCATGCTGTGCACGGCTGCTGATGCTGCTGTTGCTCTGCCATGCACGTGCACTTGCAGCGGACCATGAGGCTGACAAGGCGCGCCAGCTCAACGCGTACAAGGCCAGTCTGGCACAAGTGTTTGAGAAGAAGAATGAACTGGAGACTCGGTGTGCATTGCTGGAGCTGCAGTACGGCCCACTCATGTCCCCTCCCCGAGCCTGTCCCCACCGCACGGGTCCCCACCGCGCACCGGCATTATGCCTGGCCAAGGGCCTGCACAGGTGGCTGCTCTGGAGGCAGCTGATGCTGATCCTCAAGGTCCTGATGCACCGCTGCCACAGCAGAGCCAGCCTAGCCGTGAATGGAGCCCCCCGTCCCAGGGCCTGCCACGTGAGGGCATTCCCAAGACCGCCCTTACAGCGCTGCAGCTCTATGCGGCTGCCTCCCGGGCCTGCACCCTGCCTCGAGAGGTACATGAGCTGCTAAAGCGCGCGCAGGCTGCTGTCCGCGCTGTGGCACAGCAGTACGGCGCCGGCCTGTGGGATGTACAGCTGGCAGGCAGCATGGCTAGGGGCACAGGGATTCTGGGCAGCGACGGTGATTTCGTGGTGATGACCAAGGGGCGGGGGCCGCCTGTCACACGCGACCTCAGGAACCGTTTTCTAGAGGCTGTGATGACAAAGCTGCAGGTATGTGGTATGTAGGTAGGTACTTACGAGGCAGCAACGCAGCTGTTTGCACTGAGCGGCACTTTGGTGCTCTACCTCGGCATGCTGAGCCCCCGCCTCGGCCCAGTGCATGCATGCTGCCCCATGTGCGGTAGGCCCCATGCACCCCATGCGGCCCCATGCGGCCCCATTGGACTGACTGCAACCCACGCTGCGCTCACGTTTTCGGATGGCACGCCTCCTCCCCTTGTCTTTGCAAAGGACGCGGGGCTCAGTGCTTCCGGCACCGTACGCGAGAAGAACCTGGCTTGCTCAGTCACAGATGGGCGATCCAGCGTGGAATTCGACGTGGTGTTTGACCAGAGCACTCACACACCCACTGTGCATGCGGACCACCAACTGCCCCCCCTCAGCTCAGCTGCCACAGGCGCAGTCAAGCTGCTGAAGACGATGCAGACCAAGTGGGGCAGCCTGCCTGTCCTGAAGGGCTGCGCGCTGGAGGCACTCGCACGCGCGGTTGAGCTGGTGCGGGCTGCGGGTTGCTTGGAGCACCTAACCAAATGCTGCACCATGGGCATGTGATGTAACTGGTGGGATGACAGCCTGATAGAGCAGCCGGGGAGGCAGCATGCCTGGCTGCACGCCTGGCTGCACGCATGGTAAGGTGCTGCAATGCCCAATATCCGGCAAGCAGATGAATCTGTGAAACGCCGTGTTCTTGCCCATTACCGTCAACGCTGAATGTGTGCACCCTTGCGGCCGCTTCAACGTTCACTTGTACGTGCTATGTGCTGCAGAAGAGTCCAGGAGCTACCAACACGGAAAGGTCTGTTGGTGGCGCACGGCTGTTTGTCCTGGTGCTGGGCGCACTGGATACGCAGGTACATGCGGCCTGACACTGTGTGCTTCTAGCAGCAGCTGTGCACGCTACGGATGCATCAGCAGCCAGATGTGGAGTATATGAACTCAAACAAAAGTAGGAGCCGGGGCTTTACTACACCCTTGCTTGCCTGCACGTGTACGCTGGCAGCCTTCCACCTGTACCAGCAGCAGCAGCAGCAGCGGCATTGGCGCCACTGGCGGTGGCAATGCAGGCGGCAGCAGCGCTGGCAACCGCTTGTTTGGTGCCGGCGCCGTTGTGTCTGCTGCTGCAGATCTGGCTGGTGGGGCTGTATGCCTGGCCGTACATGTGATTGGAACTGTAGCGGCTGCCCCCCAGCAGCTCCCCTCACCTGTCCTACATTGCTTACAGTGTCCTCAGTGCCGTGTGATTTATATCTTCATCATCGCTGCCCGTGCAGGGCTCCCTACCTGGGGATATTAGTTTAATATTAGTAATACAATATTATTAGTATCATCACTGCCCGTGCAGGGGTCCCTGGCGGGGCTGCAGGCACGCGTGCCAGGTGCCTTCCTTCCCGGCCACATGCCGGTGATGCACGACGAGGGGGACTTCAGGAGCTGGCAGGCCACGGCACGCTGTGTGCTGCGGCAGCTGAGGAGCCGCAGGTGGGTGGGGGGGCGCTGCTCCTTGGGCAATCAAGGCCTACGCAGGCCCCCGTTGATGCCGGCGGCACTTGGCGCCCGCTCAAAGCATGCATAGTGTAGTGTCTGCTGTCGTGTGATGTCTGCTGTGCATCACACTCACGGAGCTTGCTGCGTGTGCCCCCGCAGTGTGACCAGCCACCAGGATGTGGAGCTGCTGCTCAGCAACCAGGGAGGCAGCCTGCCACTACTGATGGCAGCGCCACCAGCCGCCGCACCGCAGCTCAACACACCTCGCAACAACAGCAGCAGCAGTGGCGGTGGCACCAGAAGCAGCAGCAATACAGGCAGCCGCTTGTCTGGTGCCAGCGCTGTGCTGATGGCTGCAGCTCCCCCACCTCTCCTCAACTGCCCCTGCTGTCCCAAGGCCTTTGGCAGCCCACAGGCTGTGAGGCAGCACATGGAGAGCACCCACCGCCGCTTCATGTGCACGCACTGTAACCGCCAAATTGGGTCGACAGAGGCACGCGCAGCACATGCAGCGGCAGCCCACTAGGCTGCCAGCCCTATCAAGATCCTGCTTCTTTTCTTCGAATTTCGGCCGGTGTTTTGCGTCAGGTGTCTGGACAGGTCACAGGTGCGCGTGTATCATGTTGCTGGCTGATTTCACATGCATGCCGTTGGTTGGGACACAAAAGGTTGGCAACTGCTTATGTTTCATACAAGTGGCACATGGTTGAGCCCAGGGTTGCATCAGGGTCTCTGAATTGGTTGATGGCCCCCAGACTTATGTTCATGTCCAGCATTGTCATTGTTGTTCACGCCCAGCATCGTCAGTGTTTGTCATCATGCCGTCTTGCGGCTGCTAATCTCATGTGCCAAGATCTAATGATTCCAACAACATGGATGCACTGGTCATGGATGCTCTGTACTCATACTCCTTCCACCCCTGTAACAATCAACTACCAACAGTCGACATCTGCAGCTTTTGTGGCCAGACGTTTCTAAGTGGAACATCTGCAACTTTTGTGGCCAGACCTGTCCTGTGACACGTGTGGTGCCCAGCCTCCTAACCACCCAGCACTGCTCAGCTGCTCCCCTGCACTGGTTGGCTGCTGCCCCTGCGTGCTGTGAGAACACACACGCGTGTCCCAGGCATGCCAGCACAAACGTGCACACGGTGGGCGTGTCAGCATCTGGGGGCTCCATGTCGCAGTTTTCCAAGCTGGCACGCATGTATGAGTTGCAGCCTGCGCCATAACGCTGCAGCAGCTGATTGATGCTGGGCCCAAAAGCTGGCTGCTGTGTACTGGAGAACACGTTGCGGATACCAGCTGCACGGATGTGTTCACCTGCTCAGTTCAGCTCAATTGTGGAGGTGGTAGCGTGATGTGCATCTACTGACGCCAATAGATGTGCTGGTTTTGATGACACGAACGAAGGGGAGATGGAGAGAAATGGTATACTGTCCAAGTGCCCATCACATGCGTGTTGTCTGAGCTCATTGCTTCTAGTAGGCTCATGATCAAGCACATATTGCGCTTAAGCGGTGACCAAGGTCAACACTGCTTGCAGCAGTAGCAGTTGAACGGGTTGTTGGTTCTTTGCAACTATGGGGTCAATAGGGTCAATGAGGGTCAATGAGTGCACTTGGACGCTGTGTGAACAGGGAGCGAGGGAGGTTCAGATGTGGATGCTGACGGATGATACGCGCTGGAGCTGCACAGGCATCCATGCCATGTAGTTTAGGCTGAACCTGTACCAGCTGTTGCATGATGTAAAGCTGCACCTGAGGCATCACAGAACACTGCCTCGGAGGATACCACCGACTTACTATGAGGGTGCTTCCAGAGCGCCACATTTCAGTAGGTGGATGCACTTCAGTGCACTACGTAAAGCAGTGGTAAAGCAGGCACAGCTGCAAAGCACAACCACAGCATACACTGGCTGCTCCTTCGAGCACATGTGAGAGGTCTCCTAATGCATGTACAATGCGAAATGTTGCATCACTGGCTTGCTGGCCGCTGTGCTTTTGATGTTACAAATGCGTCCAAAAGCACACTTGCAAGTTTGCAAGCTGCTCCGGCCGTTTGCCACATCGCTCGCCGCATGTTCGCGCGCTATGATGTCCGCAAATGCGCGATGTGCATACATGAATGCCCCAGTCAGCACGGATCAGTGCGGACATCCCGCTGGTTGAAAGGGTCCAAACGAGGCTCAGACCCCCGTGTTAGGCAAGAGCACGTTGCGTCTCTCATCGTTTAGGCAGCCCGCTGATTCTTCGGGCCTCATAACACAGCATGTATATTGTTTGCTTGTCTCCCAAGGCCCCTGGTGCAAGTGCTGCTGCCTTGGGCTGCACCCACCCATCCAGGATCCAGCCATCCAGGCACCAAGGCAGCACTCCATACATCACACAAGCTTGCCAGGAGAGGGCGGCCCTGCGGTGCCTGCTGTCCCCGCACGCCTCGCACGCGCGGGGCCCACATTCACCGCCCCACCATTGGCAACCCCATCCCTGCTGCCGCGATGTGCCGCCACAGCCCCGCTGCCCGTCATCGGCGCACTGCCCCTGCTGCGTGTGTGGTACGCATGCACCGGCTGCTGCTGGGACGTAGCGCCCGGCAGGTGCAGCGCTACATTCGCAACACCATCCACCGCCATGCTCCACGACGCCACCGGTTCTGCACCCACACTTCTGTCTCCGATGCCCGCCCCTGCCCCAACCCCGTATCCGCCTGCTCCAATGCCGTGCCTGCCCATGTTTTGGGCGCCTCGCCGTCCGGCCTCCTCGCTCACACTCCGTGCACCCGCTGCTGCGGCCGCTGAGGCCCCGCCCCAGCCACGCCCCCACCCATTGGTGGTGTCCTGTGGCGTGGTGGCTGGGATGCCTAGCGCGCGCAGCACGCGTGCCGCGGTGCGTCTCACGAGTTGTAGCCGCGCGCCGGCGAGGCGCCCCGCGCTTCCCCCTGCTCCGTCACGTATGCCAGCAGGTCTGCATCTGCCTTATCCTTGTGCATCCCACCGGCCCCCACCACCCCATTCGCACCAGCGATCGACACCTGTTCGAGGCTCGCGGTGGATGATCCCTTCTGTCCCAATCCCAGCCCCGCCGCCGCAGTGCCGCGCCCCGCCGCACTGCTGAACCAGCCGTACCCGATCATGCCCAGTACGGCGCACGCCATGCCCAACGCCTTGCGCATGCTCATGTGGTCTTGCCAGTACAGCCATCCCACCAGCAGCACCAGGATCGTCTTGGTGTGACCCAGCACCTGCGCAGCAGGGAGGGTGTGTGTGTAGCACGTCAGCGTGTGTAGCACATCAGCAGTGCGGTAGATTGAACCTGTGCCTTACGCCCCTGTGTAATCCAGCGGCAGGTCGCTGTGACCCATGTGGCGTTAGGCCTCCCACGAGCCCCATCACCTCCACCACCCCATGTGGATACAGCCGCCCATGCAAGCCCTTGGCCCTATTGCATCATAGCATTGATAAGCCACGTTCATAGCCCCTGACACAGCTGTCGGTCACCTGGGACTCCCCACCTGAAAAGTGACGGCTGAAAAGCGGCCGAGGCACATGAACTGCGATATGTTGACCGCAACGGCGACGGTGCACGACACGGCCAGGATGCGCGCGGCGGGCGCCGTCATGACATACGTCAACACCCATTGCCCGCTCACTAACCAGTCGATCAGCGGCCCTGTGGCCAGCAGCAGCACGCCCTGTCCACACGTGGCATGTGAAGCGTGGCACTGTTTGAGTAGTTCTTGCATGTACCCGTACAGTATATAATCATATATAATCATATATAATCGTATATGATACATCCTGCTGGGTTGCATGCTTACACCGAGTCGCGCTGCATGGCCAGCCAGGCGTGGCGCGTGGTGCTTGCCGCATCGCACAACCAACCATGACGCATGGGTGCCTGCCTCAAAGGCAAGACGGACAGGACAGCCAGCCCCGCACTGCAACCCCAGTACCCCAGCCCAGCCAGCCACCCCACCCCAGCAGGTCCAGCTAGCACAATATCACCCCATTGCTAGCCCAACGTCAGGCCAACCCAGTGACAACCAACCCAGTGCCGGCAAAGGCTCTGAGAATGCAAGACAGCCGCCGTCAAGACAAGGCGGCCTCCCCAGCCCACTTGCACCAGCCCAGCCCACCCAGCCCACCTGCACTGGGGCTGTGTTGGACAGCAGCTGAACAGATGTGAGGCCGTGCTTGCGCTGCACAGTGCCACACAGGATCTGCTGCATGCCCGATGTGACAACGGAGATGATCGCGATGCACAGGCCCAGGCCGTTCACGCTCACGTCGGTTACGGTGCTGCGGGGGCAGGCGATACGGGCGGCGTCATGTGCGGCAGAACAAGCAGTGCATGGCGGTCATAAGCAATACACAGCAGCACAGGCTGACACGTGCATGTTGGCTGTTTGGCAGCTGTGTGCAGCAGTGTGGGCAGGTGTGAGGAGCGGGGAGCTGGTCGGCTGGATGAGTGATGTCGGCTTGCGGTCACACCCTAATCGTAATGGAGAAACGCTGTATCGACTTGAGGCATAGCTCCCTGCCTTAGCCCCGCCTGCCGCTGTTTTGCCCTGCCCCTGCGCCTGTTAAGCAACCGTCCCTGCTCTTTACCCCATGCCATGTTCAGTGCCCCCATCCTATGCACAGCGCCTGTCGCATGAGCGGTGCATGGCACCCCACGCTCACAGCTGCGACACACACCCTGTCACGCTCCCCGCCCACAGCCGCCAGCCACCCCACGGCACTCACACAATGCCCACTCCACAAATGACGACGAGCACAGAAGCGATGACGGGCAGTGTGAAGCGGCGCTTGAGCCAGACCGCCTCCACCAGGCACACGAATGGGATGATGAGCAGCTTGGAGATCTGGCGTGAACAAACCAATAAGTGGAGTACATGCAGCAGATCAGTAGTGGAGTATGAGGTTGAGTTTGAGTGGTGAGTAGGATAACAAATCGGAGGATCTGGGCAGATGAGCAGGCGGGAGACCTGTGGGATGTTCAACCTAATACCACCCAGTGGGATAGGAAAGGCTCGGCTGATGAGCAGGTGGACCCCAAGGTTAACAGGCATAGGCGGGCGTGCGCATCACAACGGCAGGGTGCAGGGGTCGGGTGTTGAGCACTGGGAACGAGCACTATAAGCACTTATAAACAAGGCGCCTGTGCTGTGTGAATCAGGTTCCTGGACTACATGCTCAAGGTAGGGCGCTTGCTGCTGCAATGCTCCATGACCTGCCTCATGACAGGCAATTGAATGAGCATGTTGGCGCATGGCATGCAAGTTGCCTGCCCCACACGAGTGCGTGATCCATGCATGTTGCCAGGCAGTGCTCAGTGCTGCCATGCAGCGGCGTAGCTGCTACGCATGCGTGCATGGTATGCGCAGAGCTTGCATGGGGCGCTTGCATGGGGGCCTGTGTGCGGGCCCCACATGGACCCACGAGTTCCAGCGCCTCCTGCAACTGTCGCACCTGGTAGAAGCCCACGCTGTTCACGAGCAGCGACAGGTTGAGCGTGGAGATGGAAGTCCCGGCAATCAGCGAAAAGTACAGGGTATCTGCAACTCGACAGACGGCAACTCACTGAGCCCACAGCAACACCCCAGATGCTTAGATCTGGTGCTGCAACATGCAGCAAGCACCTTTGCGTGGCAGTTTTGTCGGCTGACTGTAGCCCAAGCCCTCGGCAGTCCAAACAGCGAACCCAGACACAAAGAAGTGCAGGGCACACAGCGTGGTCGCAAACACGAAGCCATAGCCCTGCTTAGGGTCCATCAACAGTTTGTTCACGAACACAATAAGCACGCTGACAAGAACATTGGTCACGAAAGACGCAGTGTCCGCAGCTGCTTTTTTTTCCTCGGCCAGCCTGTTGGCCGCAAACTGCATCGCATCGCGGGACATGTGCGCGCGGGCCCGCGCCCGACAACAGGGCTCAGGACAAAAAAATCTGTGTTTTAGCTCATGCTAGCTGCGATGGCGTGTTCAACCAGGATTCGATTCAATCCGACTCAAATGTCAGTACATGTAAGAGTCACATGCGTGATATGATAAGGAGACAACGCATAAATTGTCTATGGCGTGCGCTCGGCGTCCTGCTAAGCCAGCCCAAAACAGGGTCAAACACGCCAAGCCACGCCCAAGATCACAGCCATGGCTTATCATAGCCTTGGCTTATCAGGGAATTGAGCCGGTTGCGATTGTGTTTGCTGTGAGCTGTGTTTATGCGTAAAGCTTGCGTGCGCTCTTTGGGATTAGGTGCTAGATCAAAGCAGGCTGCCCACCACCTCCAGACCCTTCCCAGCGTTCCAGAGGGATCATCTCAGGGGCATGACCTGGCTGCATGCTGAACTGCCTGGGCTGCTGCAATATTACGCATGATGGTCCCTTGAGTCACGCACGCGGACCAGCAGTCGAGGCAGCAGGGGGGGCAGGTAGTTGCTCTACAGGCGCAGCCGCAGGCGCAGGCAGTGGGCGGGGCGGCGCAGGCGCGCGTGGTGCGCCAGCAGGAGCAGTTAAGCCCTCTAGCCCCTCACACCTCGTGCAAAGGATGGCGCAGCCAGATGGGCGCAAGGCAGCGGACGCGCTCCGTGCTGAGGGGAACACACTGTTCGCCAAGGGCAAGTATGCTGCAGCCATCGAAAGGTACACTGAAGGCATCACACTGGACCCACAGTGGGCAGGTGCGGAGCTGCTGGGGCACGGCTGGCATGCAACCAGTATGCTGGGCACTGCAGCTTCACAACTCCTAGTCTGGTGAAATCGTGCCCGCGTACACAATCTACTCATGTCTCGCCGCATGCCGCATGCCACCATCGCATGTGCATGTGGCATGCAGCATGCAGCCATGCACCCAATCAGATCAGTGCACGGCCATGCACACAAGCAGCCCTCTTGCGCTCGCCTGACCCCAGCCATCTCACCACTTTCTCAACACAAGCTCATGCAGCCGCATGGTGGTGGTCGTGCATATATACATGCATGCATGCATGCATGCATGCATGCATGCTCAACCATGACGCCTCTTTCAAGCCAGCTCTATGAACACCGTCCCGCATGAGCACGTTGCCATTCATGCACTATAGAGCCACTGTACTGCTTCAACGGGCGGCCAGGGCCTAGCTTGCCAGGGCCAGCGGGACAGAGGGGCTGCAGGACTATACCCGGCCAGCACGCCGTACTGCTGTACCTTCAACCTGCTGTATCGCTGTGACCTGCAGTGCTGTACCTCAACCGCGCGCTGTGCTACAAGAAGAGGGGGGACTTCAGCCGTGTGGCTGAGGATGCCGAGCGCGCACTGGCACTTGACAGGTGGCAACAGACCCGAGCCCTGTACATCACACGTAGTGCTCTGCAGCACATGACCTGGTCGCGCTATAGCAAATGGAGCTGGGTGCTGTAGCGCATTGACCTAGTGCTGTAGTGCATAGACTTGAGTGCTGTAGTGTGTCACTGTGAGATGATATCAGGTACAAGGGAGTCCAGGAGGTGGTCTGAAGATAAGTTTGACAACATCAGTGCAAGCTTTAGTTATGTTTCAGCAGTGCTGCGCCGTAGCACTTGTTCAACAGCGGCATGCGCTCTGATGTGCCGCAGGGACCTCATGAAGGGCCACTACTTGCTAGGCTGCGCGATGCTGGAGCAGGGGCAGCACGGCCGCGCGGCGGCTCACCTACAGAAGGTGTGGGCTGGCATGATTATAGTTTGGGTGGGGGATGTTCCATGGCAGGCCTGGGGCTCTGGGCGTACTGCGGTGTGGTGGAGGGGTGGGATTTGTGGAAGGAGGGCTTGGAGGGGTGAGGCGCTGGGCCTGAGGTCTGGGGAGTTAAGGTGTCGGTTTCAGGAACGGCCGGGGTGCGCTGCTGCTGTTGCGGGGCTGCGCGCGCACGCGTGCACATGTTGGTACTTTGCGCATACATGTTTAATATGTATGTTGCGGTGCGCATGGCTGCATGCCTTGCGCGGTGCGCCCCCCGCCTGGTCACTGGAGGTGCCTGTTTGTTTGCATACATCAACACAAATGTGCGTGGGCCATTGACCGCCTGTACTGCCTCCACCATACTGCCTTGTACTTCGGCTGTACTGCAGGCGCTGGAGGCGGCGCGTGCGGCGGACGACTCCATCAAGGACGACATCTGGCACGAGTTGGCGCGCGCAAAATACGCACAGTGGCAGCAGGCTGCTGCAGGCCGGGCCGCGCAGCGTGCCGCCATGCGTGCTGCGCTGGACGCATGGGGCGCGGCCGGGCTGACTGCCATGCCCATACCCTCCACAGTACCCGCAGTGTCCAAGGCAGTCAACGGCGGCGAGGGCGGGGCGGAGCTGAAGGGGGGCGGGGTGGGCGGGGCGGAGCTGAAGGGGGGCGGGGTGGGCGGGTCGGTGGGGGAGGAGAGGCGCACGCCCCTGGAGCTGCTCCGTGCACTGGTGGACAAGGCGGAGGCTCAAGACATACCGGGGGAGGTGCGCGGTGATGTGATGGTAGGGGCTGGTGGGGATGGGTCGGGGACTCATGGTCACGGGATCTGCTGCTATGTGTGCTTCCACCTGTACTGCCATGTCTACTACATGTACCGCCATATGTGCTGCTTGTTGCACCTCCACATGAGCTGCTTGCTGCACTGTCACATGCGTGGTGTACTGCTTGCTGAACCGCTCGTGGCAGGTGCCGTCCTGCCTCACGTGCCCCATTACGATGGAAGTGTTGCGGGACCCTGTCACAACGCCCGCTGGGCACACGTATGAGCGCGCGGCCCTGCTGGACCACCTGCGCAAGGTGCGCCCACCTACTGGAACTCCTCCTGCTTGTATTGTACATCTGTGGTAGTAGCAGTCAGCTCTCAGTAGGATCCCAGACCCCCTGCGCGCGTCAGCTGGTGACTTGCAACTGCCAATGATGTGGGTGACAGTCCCTGTAGCCGTCTCTCTCTCTCTCCCTCTCTCTCCCCCTCTCTCTCTCTCTCTCTCTCTCTCGCTTCCAATCTACACGCACAGGACTCCTGCCAGCTTAGCAGCATGCAGTTATCGTACTGCTGGCATAAGTAGCCACCACATTCTCCGGCCTGCTGCTGTCGGCCCCCAGCCCACAAACCTCGTACCCAGCCGATGTATCTCTACGACCCCTGGAGAATCAACCCAAATCAACAACTGGACCCCTCCCCCTCTCTCCCGCCCTCCCTTTCCCCTTGCTCATAGGTTGGCCCATGGGACCCCATTTCTAGAGACATGGCGCTGAGTGAGAAGCAGCTGGTGCCCAATCTAGGACTGCGCTCAGCGGTGCAGGCATACCTGGATGAGCACCCTTGGGCATGGGGCGAGTGCCGGTAGCTGGCACAGCAGGAAGCTGTTGGCATGGGCGAGTGGTGGTAGCGCCTGGGGACTTGTGGTCACATGCTGCAGCCGCGACCAATTCAGAAACATCCATCTGTGCTGTGCTCAGGGAAGGCCCGCCTAGCAACAGCCAGCTACAGCTGTAGGCAAGCGCAGCTGCGGCAGCGGGCAGTGAGAGGAGTGAGGGGGGTGAAGAAGGTGGACGGACATTTGGAGCGGGGTGGGGGTCGGCAGCACGCCCCACGGGCGGCAAACCTCCGACGTGGCCGGCAGCCCAGTGCACCGCAACAGGCTCGTGGGGGCCGTTAAGTTGTGCAGAACGCCAATTCATGCATGCCTCAATCAAGTCTAGTGCACTGGTGCTCTCCCAACAGGATGCTGTACAACATGTTCAGACATGGCCTTGCTGATTTGGTGTGACCTGCTTCGCTTGGCGATGTGTGTGCAGCTGTGCAATGATGGCACAGAGCGCAGAGTGAGGCATCAATGCTATTGCTGCTATAGCGGCTCACTGTTGCCCAGGCCATGCATGCGCATGCGTGGGGACTCTGCCTACGAGTATGCATGACCAGCAGCTGGTGACCGGGCGCAGTTGGTGGCCTCGTATACATGAAAGCATGTGCGTGTGTGCTTACTGATGACTGACTGCTGGGCTCCCATGACACGTGTGGGTAGGGGCTGGATGGAGGCTGGATGGATGTGTGAGCACCATGCAGGTATGCCACAGTTATTTTACCATGGATGTGGCTGCTGCTGGCAGGGTCCTCTTACCAAATTACAATCCATACAAGGAGAGGTGTGTGCAGGGAGCATGTGCTTGAACAGATGCACAGTGGACGTGTGAATATTTCAAATGCCAGCGCGTTTTGCACCGAGTTGAAGTCCATGAACGAAGGGCAGGCCACATGAGCAGACATTGCCACTACAGCTGTGAACCAAGAATGCAGGCCCCGTCACAGAGAAAGCGCCCAGCAGCCGCAGACAGAGCACACAAACACCGTATACAGCTAAAGCCGATCGGGGGGGGGGGGGGGGGGGGGGGGGT
>BDCZ01000507.1:0-35519 GCA_001662365.1 Chlamydomonas applanata
AGGCCAGCTTCTGACTGCGGGTGATTGCAGGGGTGGGCTGTCACACTCCTGCCCCTCTTTCTAGTGTTTGGACCCAGGGGTGTGACAACAACCAAGGCCAGCTTCTGGCTGCGGGTGATTGCAGGGGTGGATGTCACAGTTATTCTGATGCAGGCATTAACAGAGCACATTCGAGCGTGTGTGCATATATGTGCATTCATGCATGGAGAGCTGTGAAGTAAGGCAACAAAGGTCCACATGCAAGCATACACAGGCTGTATGCTACTTGCATGGGCCGTGTTGCACCGCTGCATGGGCATGCCTGCATGGTTGCATCAGCCAGCTGCAGCTTGTGTCAAGCCAGATTCATGAGCACAAGTGGCTTGGGGCATTTCTGTCCCCAACTACCATGCATCAGGTACTTTGAGATACCACGCATTGCTGCATTCACACTCAATCGTACTCATTTTGGGCGCCACCACGCATCCCACACATACCATACCACCATGCCGGGGCTACAGACACAACACGCCAGTCAGCACGGTGCTTCATGTGCCACAGTGGCTCCGTAGTGAATGTACCACACATGCATGGACGTCATGACAGTGTCTGGAGCCCTCAGCCTAGATGGGCACGGCGGGTGTTCGCTTCCTCTGGCGCTTGTCCTTTCTTTCGATCTACATGGCTTGTGCAGGGTTTCCATGCAGGTATGGCGGCTTGCATGGCTGCGAGTGTACCATGAGCTGGTGGCCCACCTAGTCTTGCGCTGCTAGGGCGTCCCCTGGATGGCATTAGCCATCTGGGGTGTTTTGGCTGGGCTGGGGAGAAGGCAGTGGTGGTTCTAGCCCACCCGAGGAGAGTGGGGAAGATGCATGGAACCGACAGTGGTCTCCGGGGTGCTGGGGGGGACTGGCACAGGTGGTTAGTGTAGGGCCCCATTGACTGCTTGTGTAGGTGGTAGGAGTCTGTGGTTTCCAGTTTCCCTTGCGTGGGCCAGGCCCCGGCACTGCTGGACATGCTTCTGCCCCATGCTGGAGGACTGTGCTGTGGGAGCCTGAGCCACGTTAATCACCAGGCCGTTTAGGTGGCATCGCGTCCGCATACAACCTGTAACTTACCTACCTACCAACAGAAACCGTGCTGATGGCGTGGGCTCATGCTGCTGCGTGGCTGATATTTGCGCACCTGCCGCTAGCTGCCCGCTGGAAGTTTGCGGCTGGGCCTAGGAATGAGCGCCAGACCGTTGCAAAAGCCTCAGTTACACGAGATATGGCTGTTTGCCTGCACACGACCATCACAGATGCACATGCTAGTGGCACACGAAAATGACCTCCTAATTTAACACCAGTGGCGCGTTGCATTGAATAACAGTGTGGCATCCTACCCAGTCTAGATCCGTCATCATGTAGCTTCATCCCATTTCGTGTCGCAGTGTCGTAAGCTTGTAATATGTCCCAAAACCTTTCCCTTCAACCCCCTCCGCTCCCTGACTGAACAAGGCAAGGCCTGTGCAGCCTGCCATACTATTACACGCTGAGCTCGTCCTGCAGCAGCAGTGCCACGCTGGCGAGCGTCCACTTGTGCGCAGGCTCAGCGGTGCGCAGCGTGAACATCGACACGATGGGCGAGTACACGTTGGCGCGCTGCATGTTTGTGTACACGGGGCACTGGTAGTAGCCGTCCGTCACGTACTGGTCTGCAGTCACCGGCTTGACCTGGATGACGGGCATCGCGGGGTGCAGCTCGTTGGGGTTGGACTCCTTGAGCACACCCTCTGCAGAGTCCCAGCGAGCGCCCTCCAGGCACAGGCCGTGGATGTACACGCCCAATGGCGCGGGCTCGCTGATCTGCTCGGGGCTGTTGAACTTGGTGACCTCGGTCATGAACTTCATCACGTCCAGCGGCAGCTTGTTGGCGCGCGCGTACGTCTGCATCACGGCAGTGAGGAACGCCTTGGGGTTGAAGAGGCCGGGCAGCCACACCGACACGGGTGTGATGATGTCGCCCGCGGTCCACGCAGCCAGCTGCTCGTACCGCTTGACGACGTCAGCGTACCACGCGGACAGGCTGTACACCTCCTGCACGCGCGTGCTCATCTGCGCCATCCACAGCGCAGGTACGGTGTTGGTGGCAATGCCCCGGGCCAGCGCCTCCATCTTGTCACTCATGTTGAGCGCGCCATCCAAGCCCAACAGCAGCTCATCCATTGACCGCTTCATCTCCACCAGCAGCGCGTTCATGCGCGTCGCCTCCTGCAGCGCCACCACCACGAACGGTGTCTTGTCCTTGACCCGCATCTCCACCTCCACCATGTTGAACGGCTCGGGGAGCCGGTCCATGAACCACTGCAGGTCCGTGCGCACGGATGACTCAGAGCCGGAGCCAGCGCCGCCACCACCCGAGCCGCCCGTCACCTCAATCACCGTCTTGAACAGCGTCTCGCCCAGGCTCGTCAGCAGCGACAGCTCCGCGTTTGCGTGCATGCCGTACACGACCGGCGACTCGGCGGGCAGGCTCGTCTCTATGTACTCCTTGAGGGAGTCGTAGGACGTGGGGATGGGCGCCTTGAAGCCAGGCGCCAGCTCGATCGTGGGCTGCGACCATGTGCTTGCATCTTCCAGGTTGCCGCCTGGCAAGATCTCTGGCTGGATGAGCACCTCCAAGTATGTTGTGCATGCGCGGCGGTCCATGCCATCGGTGATGTGGCCGCCATAGAACACCTCGCCGAACATGTAGCGCAGGTCGGGCCAGGGGATGGCCTCGTATGCCTCCAGGTAGTTGAACAGCACATCACCGCACGTTGTGAGGTCACCCATGTTGAACGAGTAGCCGCGGCAGAAGCCGAGACCGGAGCCAGAGCCGGTGCCGATGCCAACACCAAACTTCTTGCGGCCCAGCAGCAGCGAGTGGTAGAAGCACAGGCCAAACAGGATGGACTTGAAGGCTGTGCGCTTTGCCTCGGTTGTGGGGCGGTCGCACTGCTCGGGGGTGAACGCGGCAAATGCGCGCCGCATGTTGGACTTCATGTCGCTGGGGGGCTCGTTGGAGATCTGCAGTGTGGCAGCGGTGGTGGGCGAAGCTGGTCAGTTGCATGGCGAAGCACAGCGCATCAGGCAGAGAGCGCAGCATGATCATGCCCACCCCTGCTTCCATGTACGCACACACGCGCATATCACCCACAACTGCGCACCAGCCCAGCCCAGCCCAGCAATGCTTCATCCCCTAATCCCAGCGCCTGCTGCCTGCGCACCTTGATGCACGTCTGCAGGATGGACTCGGGGATGATCTTGGCCTGCGGCGCGCCGTTGATGGGCTCGGCGGAGAAGAAGCAGCGGAAGTCGGGGTGCGCCGTCTCGGCTGCAATCTCCAGCTTGCGCTCGAGCCGCGGGATCCAGCCCTGCATGAGGTGCACGTTGTCCAGGAACACCCAGCCGCCCTCCTTCGTGTACTTGTCCAGCACCGCCTCGGCTGGCCCCTCCTGGCCCTGGCCCATCGAGATGAGCGTCAGCTGGCCGTTCTCCACGCTGCGGCCCCGCTTGTTTGCGTATTGCTCCACCTCCTTGGATGGCGAGTACCCGGGGAAGAGGATGAAGAAGATGGGCGTGGACGAGGACGACTCCTCGACCACGACCGCGGGGTTGAACGCGTCCTGGTTCACGTAGTGCGTGCCCATGACCTTCTCGCAGAAGTTCTGCAGCGCGTTGGTGATGCGATCGGGGCGCAGCGCGCGGATGATTAGCAGCTGCCTGAACTCGCTGATCTTGCTCCACTCGCCGGGCATGACTGCACGCTCCGACGCCTCGTGCTTGCACCACGTGCACCAGTCGTCACTATTCTTCTCCATGTCCTTGGCCAGGGCTGTGAAGGGTGGCAGCGTGGTCAGCACATCAAGGGCAGCCCACTGGCTCTCAGCCATCCAGCGGCTCAGGTCGTCAGAGATGGCGGGCGGCGTGGGGTTGCGCATGCCCTTGCACATCGCCTCGTACTCGGATGTGTCAATTGCCTGCAGAAGGGGCAGTGTGGGAGAAAGGATGGTGGGCGGGCCGCGTGCGAGGGTGCGTCTGCCAGCTATCATGCTGGCTGTCATGTCAACCTCTACACATCACCGATGCTGGCTGGTGCTGGTCAGGCAGACAGCCAGGCAGGTAAGCAGTTGCACAGCAGGCACATCCCCTGGCCACGCGCCTCCCCACACACCTGGCTGCGCAGGAGGATGGTGAAGGTGAGCAGCGTGAGCACGATGAGCTTGTCGCGGTCAAACAGGCCACGGCGCGTGTAGTTGTACACGGTGTACGTGCATGTGTCCAGCAGTGACTGCAGCCGCTTCTCGAGGTCCTCAGGTGACAGGGCCAGAGTCTCCTCCTCCTCCTGAAACAGGCACACACAATGCCGACAGCGGTGTTGATGCAAGCACAGTCACAGCGCCAAAGCAGGCAGCTCTCATGTCCATCCAGTTCCCCTCCCTTCAGACACATGCCTCCATGCGTGGGCCAGCACTGCAGTTGCCCAGCACCCCAGCACACACACCTCTTCAGCATCAGCAGCCCCCTGGCTGTCAGACGCACGGGGCACAGGCACGCCATCGCCCGCCTGGCTGCCGTTGCTGGCACGGCGCTCGCCAGTCTGACTTGCAGTGCGACCATTGGAGGAGGACGAGCGGCGTGCCATCTGCATGACCTCTGTGAAGTCCTTGGCCTGTGTGTTGGACAGGCGGCGGGACAGCTGGCGCAGCGTCATCTGCTTCTTCTTCTTGCGGCCGCCGGGCGCCAGGTCCAGGCCGCGGCTGAAGACCGTGACAAACGCGTTGAGGGAGAACTGGTAGAACGCGTGGATCTTGTTGAGCGAGTTGAGGAGGAAGAACAGCATCGCGCCGCGGGCGGCCACGTTGCGGTACTTGTTACGGTTCTCATTGATCGCGATCTCAGTCTCCTTGGCCTCCTTGACCTTCTCATTGATCTCAGTGGCCACACGCTTGGACTCCTCCAGCGACTCGATCAGCGCCACGTCCTCAGTGATATCACCCTCAGCAGTGGACAGCTTGTACAGCAGCTCATCTTCCAGCTGCTTCAGCTTGATCGTGAACTCTGTGTTCTGGATGATCAGCTGCGTCTTGGTCTCCTCCAGGTCGGGCCGCTCCTTGTTGACCACCAGCGCCAGCAGCTGGTCCTCCAGACCCTTCTCAGTCACGGTGAAATTGATGAGTGTGGTCTCTGCCTGGATCTCAGGGGGGTAGTGGGGGTTGGACAGCTTGGTGTGCAGGAACAGGCGGAAGTTCTTGTTGTACTCGACCTGCGAGCGAGACAATGGGATGGAGGCAGGCAGCAGCAGTTGTTTAGGCCATGTGCATTGTCTGCCTGCAAAACACTGCAGCAAGCTTGCCAATTGATTGATCCATAAGCCGCAGCCATCAGCAGCACTAGGTTATGCTCCTGTGCAGCCCGCCCTGTCCCCAGCACCAGACCCGCCCAGCTCTCCCCCCTCCCCCCGGCCCACGCTTTCTTGCGCAGCATCTCACCTCCTTGTCGCCCAGCTTGACGTACAGGTTGCGGCCCTTCTTGAACGTCGAGCGCGTGATGACGGGGTTGAGCACCGCATCAATTGTCTCGCCCATGTTCTCGATCAGCACCGAGTGGCCCGCCTCAATGGCACGCTCCATGGCGATCACCGTCTGGTCAGTGCCCATGCGGATGACCTGCAGCGAGTTCTTGGACTCGCGCTCCTTGATCCACACAATGCCCTGCAGCTGGGGGTCCATCATCAGCGGCCAGCGCTCCGAGTTGGTGAGGATGGTGCCGTTCTGCACTGACGTAGGGTCGGAGGGCAGGCCCTCACGGATCCAGCCCGCCACGATGGCGTCATCCACCAGCACCTTCAGTGGATCGCTGATGCCCTCGGTCATCGGCGTCTGCCGCTCCTTCAGGAACTTGATCCAGTCGTCGATGAGCGATGCACGGAACTTGGAGGTGAAGGGGCCGGCGTACGAGACAAACGCGGCGGCGAGCAGCATGTCGCCCGTCAGCACCTCGTAGTCCTTGCGCAGCTGCTCCACAGTCATCGCCCAGCGCTCGCCCTCAGAGGCCAGCGCGGTGATCAGACGGTTGGCCAGCTCCAGCTTGCGCTGGCAGCGCTCCGATTCGCGGATCGCGGCCTCCTTGTCATCCGTCGCGGCCTTGAACTGCGCCTCGAGCTCCTGCACCTTGGCGTTCAGCTCCGCCACCTTGGCCTGCACCGCGGTCAGCGTGACGTTGGCCTCCTCCAGCTTGGCATTGGCAGCAGCCAACTCCTGGCGCTTGGGCTCCACCTCAGACACCACGTCAAAGTACTTGACAATGTTGATTGCCCACTCGCACAGGCCGGCGGCGGCACGCGACTTGGTCCAGATGGCGTCGCGGTTGAAGTGGGGCAGCTCCAGGAACACGCGCGTGGCATCAACCGTCTTCTTGGCCACCTTGCCCTCGTCGATCACGGCCTTGAAGCCCTTGAGGCGGTCCAGGAACTTGTCCACGTTGTTCATCAGCTTGGTGGCGGCGCCCCAGGACTTGTCCTTGGGGTTGTTTTCCAGCAGGATGATGATCACAGCCGTGATGTCATCCACACCAGCAGGGGGCTTCTTCAGCGACTTGGCCTCACCCAGATCTTTCTTGTTCAGCGTGTCCAGCGCGGCCTCGGCCTGCTGCACCAGGGGCTCAGCGGCTGCCAGGTCGCGCTCACAATCCGCCTGCTTCTGGGACACCTCCTTGGCAATGACAGCACACTTCTCAGCCTCCACCTGGGCAGCAGCTGCAGGCACGGGAGGGCAAGGCAGGGCGGGGGCGGACAGGTCAGAGGTTATCAGCAAGAGCAGTTGCAGCCTTGAGCAGGTCCAGCCCGGTTCCCCCTAGGCCCACAGCCCAACAAGACAAGAGAGCAGGCCAGCTGCATGCATCAGTACAGCCACAGTGCTGCAGGCTCGGGAGCCCAGGAGCCTGCACGGCCACAAACCGTTCTCAGCGTTGACCTTCTCCTTCTCCACGCCGACCTGCTCAGCAAACACATTGGCGCTCGCCACCTTTTGCTCCACCTCCACGGCCATCTCCTTGGCGGCCTCCACCAGCAGATCCACCTCACCCTGCACCTTGTGCAGCTTGTTCAGACCATTCTCCAGGCGGTCAATGTTGTCCTGGGTCTGCTTCCGCTTGCGCATCAGCACGTTCTTGTACAGCTTGATCAGCTCCAGGAACGTCTTGGGCGTGGTGTAGTTGTAGCGGCGCTCCACCTCCAAGAACTCTGCAGAGGGAGAGCATGCGCAGATGCAAAACAAATTAAACAGCAGGCAGAAAAGGTCAAACACTGACGGTCACCCACTGACATCTGGGCTATCTTTGGTGCATGCACAGGGGTACAGAGTCAGCCCCCCTCAGGCTGTGCTATTCTGCTGCAAGTTTGCCACTCACTCTTGGAGACCTTGTTGACCAGAGCAAAGGAGTAGGGCATGAACTCCACCACTGCGTTGCGCAGGAACTCCTCGCCCAGATCAATCTCGTCCAAGAACTTCTTGGCCACGCTGAACAGGGAGCTCTCGGGCCAGGGCTGGAACCTGCGGCAGGGCAGTCAAGCAGACAGCCAGCACGCGCACCAGGTCAGACCAAGCCCTGTGAGCCCCATCCCATCCAACCTGCACATACCAGACCACAGCAAGCAGCTAGGCACCAGCTGCGCCAACAAGCAAAGTGCACAGCACCAGCCTCTACGCACCAGTCGATCACGGTGGAGGTGACAGTGGCCAGGAAGCGCTGGGAGCGGATGCGGAAGTTCTCGCCCACTGGAGACGCCGTGAAGACCATGTGCAGGTTGGTCTTGACCTTCTGGATGAACACGCCCCAGCAGTTCTCAGCCGTGTCGATCAGGCCCATCGACTTGGTCTCTGAGCGCATCGCGTTGACGATCTCGTCCTTGTCCTCCTGAGGGAATAGGTCAGGGATCTCGCCGGATGACAGCAGGTCGTTGATGTACACGAGCATGCGCTCGTCCACGATCTGGGAGTCAGTGAACAGGAACAAGATGCCCTCTCCCTTGAGGCCAGCGCGCTTGTACATCTTCTGGATGTCCTCCTTGAAGTTGTTCATGGAGTAGGAGCCAGAGATGACAATGGTCACGGTCGCGTAGCCGCAGATGGAGGCCGCCAGGCGCGACAGCGACTGCTTGCCGGAGCCGCCCACACCGACCAGCAGCGCGTGGCCGCTGGGGTTGGACACAATGCGTGAGATGCGGCACACATGCTTCATGGCATCCTCGAACAGCACCAGGTCCATGACCGCATTGGTCTCGTTGTACTCTGCGCACCGTGAGCAGCCAGGCACCAGAGACAAAGCTTAAGAAGCCGGTTCTCGGGCAGCTACATGCCTTGGGCTGCTCAAAATCCAGCTAGCTTGCATGCAAGCAGGCCGGCAGCATGCATTTGTGCGCTGGCTATGAAGCTCACCGTTCAGGGCCTCCATGAGCGTCTTGTACAGGCTGGCATAGTCCTGCACCTCGTCGTATGACTTCTCGGCCAGACCCTTGGCAAAATGGCAGAAGATCAGCGGCTTGGGGTCCTTCTTCTTGTAGTAGTCGTCCACGTCGCCAACACTGAAGTACCTGCAGTCAGGACACAGGGCACACACGCAGCATGCTCAGCAGCCAGCCAACCAACTCAGATCTCGAGATCTGCTACCGCTAACGAAGCACTGCCCCTGCCTTCTTCACCCTCCCACGTGAGCCCCAGCCTGCAGCAGTACACCAGGCACCTGCCCACTACCCGCATCAGCTGCACAGTCACACGCTCACTTCTTGGCGATTGTGACGGCGCCCTTGGAGTAGGCCTCGAGGTCAGTGAGCATCACCAGGCGATCCGCGTACACGCGCTCTGACTCGTGCAGCCACAGCTTGCCCCACTTGACGGGGTTGTTGAACAGCTCGGGTGTGGACATCAGCAGACCCTGGAACACGTTGGCCAGATGGCGCACCGTGAACTCGTAGTGGAAGTTGATGGCGGTCTTGCGGAACGTGGAGGACACCTTCTCGTGCAGCGCCAGCGCAGCCTGCAGGATCTTGGTGCTCATGTCCTGCACGTCCTCCTTGAACTTCTTCAGGTGACCTTGTAGGAACGTGCCGTAGATCTTCATCAGGGAATCCTGGCCCGGGAAGTCCATGGCCAGGGTCATGAACAGCCGCTGCAGGCGGGGGTTGATGATGAACGAGCCGGCGGTGGGGTTCATGCACGCAACGTACTGCGTGTTGTTGATGTTCTTCTGGGTTAGCTTGCTGCGGTCGAACCAGTGGCCCCAGCCCAGGTGCTGGCGGATGAGCGAGATGGGCATGGCCGTCTCGTACAGGTCCAGCTTGGGCATGTTCAGGTCGTCCACAAAGTAGATGAGGTTCTTGGTGCCCGGTGGGCCGTAGTTGACGCCTGCCTTCTTCTCCAGTGGTGACTCCAGCACCTTCTGGAACGAGATGACATCTGTAAAGTAATTGAAGGAGATGGACAGCGACATGATTTCCTCAGGCAGCGTGCCCAGCTTGCCCTTGACCAGCTGCGTCTTGCCCACACCGGCGCCTCCCACAAACATGATGGGCTTGCGCAAGTCGACCATCAGGTCAAGGAAGAAACGCAGCGAGCTCGTCTCGGCGGTCGGCACGAACACCGTGGACCTGTGTACGCGCATTCAAGGTTGTTGGGGTAAAGCTAAACTCATGCCGGGCGCTAAGCTTGCAGGCATCAAGCAGCTATGCCGGCAGGTTGGCGCACGACAAGAAGCAGGCTGCCAGCTGCAGCCAACCCCAGCCACCCAGGCTGCCTGCCACCACACTCACATTGGCTTGGAGCCGTCGTACTCGATGTCCGTGACCAGCTCAGCCCACGGCTGGAACTTCTGGGTCTTGGGGTTGACAAAGTAGTCGTACACGGTACCCTTGCCAGGGATCTTGACGCTCGTCCACGTCTGCTTGAACCACTTGTCAAAGTTGCGGCGGTAGTTGATGCCGTCCTTCTCGCACAGCGCGCCGCCGAACGCCCAGATCAGCGCAAACACAAAGTACATCTCGAACATCGCCTGGTCAGCCTTGTTGCTAAGGTTCTCCGGCTTGAGGCAGCCCTCCAGGATGTTGGTCAGCGTCGTGAGCCAGTTCATGGTGCTTAGGGGCGTGATGTGGTTGTAGGCCTTCTTCATCTCCAGGATGGTGGGGGGGATGTACCTGTGAGAGGGGGGAGGGGAAGGGCACACAAGGAGAGGGTCAGGTCAGGTGGGGCATGGTCATAGCCAGCAGGCAGGCTGAGCTGCTGACAAGTGGTGCACTGGTGATGTAACGCAAGCCTGAGGCATATAGCGGGTGGGCAACAGCTCAGCCTGTCTGCACACAGCCCGCTGCCAGGCACGGCCCTCAACTCAGGATCAGGCCAGCACCCACTTGTTAAACATGTCCAGCAGCCAGTTGCCGGGCTGGTTCACGTCCTTCCACTTGGTCTTCTCGGCGTACGGCTTGACGACGCGAGAGATCCAGCTGTTGACCATGTTGTGCCACTGCTTGTCCTCGGAGATGTACAGGATGCCAGCACGCGTGGCGGTCGCGGGCGTGGCAAACTTGAGGTCGCGGATCTCAAAGATCAGCTTCATGTGGGGCAGCAGGCGGATGCTACGCAGGGCCCAAGGACAACACAATCCAAGGCAGGAACGTCAGCCAGCTGCCTGTAGGCGGAGCATCTGTTGCAGGATCCTTGGCAGTAAATTGGATGCGGCAGCCCCAAGCAGCTTCAGCATGCACCAAGCCCAGCTGCGGCACTGCTGCCTGGAGCACCATCACGGTCATTACCAAAAGCCCAGCGGCATGCAAGCTGGCACACGCATGCACGCACGCACCGCTCGTTGGAGGGCAGCGTCAGCAGGCGGTTGTCGTCCATCACCGAGTTCATGGACTCGATCCAGTTGGCGTCCAGGTCACCGTCGAGCATGATCCACTTGGGGTTGTCATCGGGCATGTTGGCGAGCTCACGCATGTTGTAGGACAGCAAGCCGTCCTTCCACTCACGCGTAGCCATGTTGACATAGCCGTACAACTCCTGTGTGGAGATCGACTTGGGGTTGATGTCGCGGATCATGACCTTCTTCTTGTTGGTCATCTTGAGGTAGTCGTTCACGGGGTCGTTGCAGCCCTTGGTGATGGCCTTGGCCAGCACGCGGTAGCACTCGGTGCGGCCTGAGCCAGTGGGGCCCATGAGGAACACGCAGTGGCGGATGGCCAGTAGCTCAGACAGCTGTACCACGCGCAGCACAAAGTTGTCCTCGGCAGTCAGGCCCATCTCCTTGGTGGTGGACACGATGACCTGCTCAAACTCTTTGTCGCGCTTGCGGGGAGGGTCCACGCCAGGGAACAGGTCGTTCAGCAGACCCATGAAGATGACCATGTCCTGTGGACGTGTGGGCCACGTGGTGCAAGGCACGTGTCAGTTGTCATGTGCAGCATCAAGCGCCGGCCCAGGGCACAAAGCAAACACCTCCAATGACAACCTGGCAGCTTCTCCACAACTGGTCGCCGCAGGCAGCAGCAAGTACAGGCCCCAACAGCGGCAGCTAGCCCCGCACCTCAGCCAGGATCTTGGGGATGTTGAAGTCGCGCAGCGCCCGGAACAGCACATCGCTCTCGACCTGGCCCGCCTCGGCACGCAGCAGCGAGCCGGCCACAACCAGCACCGACTTGATTGCACGCAGGCCCCAGTCGTAGTGCTTCTGGGGCGACAGCAGGTCCTCGAGCAGGAAGTACAGGGACGCAAACTTCTTGGCCAGGTTCTTGGCCTCCACAAAGCCCTCCGCCATGAGCATGTTCTCCATGATCAGTTGGCGGTCAGGCACCATCACGGTGATGGGGCGGAACAGCGCCTTGAGGGACTCGGGCAGCTCGGCACGGCCGATGTAGCCGGGGTTCATCGTGATGAAGCACGACGTGCCCTCCTCCAGAGGCATCTCGACGCCGTCGGCGGCCACAAATGACCACTTCTCAATCGGGGCGTGCTTCGTGCCCGCCTTGTCGATGTACTCCAGGCCGCGGCCGGGCATCATCGACTTGCGCTTCTGGGAGTCCGTCACGCACTTGTACTGCACTGAGCACACCGACAGCACCTCGGGCACCAGGCGGTTGAACTCATCGAAGCAGCCCCAGGAGCCAGACGCTGCCAGGCCCTTGAAGATGTCGCCCATGGTGCGGTAGTCCATCTCGGGGGCGCAGTTGAACACGTACACCGACTTGCCCAGCTGTGCGGACAGATCCTTAGTCGTCTCGGTCTTGCCGGTACCGGCAGGGCCGGCGGGGGCCGTGCCCAGGCACAGCCAGCATGCCTGGGTGGCTGTGATGTAGATGCGATCTGTGAGGGGTGTGATGACCAGGCGGGGGCCGTTGCCCAGGTACTCGTAGCCGTAGGGAAACGAGGCGTCGCAGATCTTCACGCGGCAGTCGCTGATCGTGTTGTCCCAGTACGAGCGCAGCTGGCACACCCACTGGAAGCAGTCCTCCTTATCCACGCCCGCCTCGGCGATGGCAGCCACCATGTCACGACTGTGCGCGTCGATGGTGATCATGTTCCTGCAAGTGGGTTGGGGCAGGGCCAGCGGCCAGGAGGCGCATCAGTACCCTGGGCAGGCAATAGCTTAACCTGGTGTCGCAAAGCGTACACAGCCACAGGACCAGACAGCGCCACAGGATCAGACTGCAGTGTGCAGGTTAGCCGCTGGCTGACAGCAGCTCTTTGCCGCATGCGCAGCCCACACTCTCCCCCAGTACACAGCTACACAGCCACACACCCAGCATGGCAGTAACCTACATGATCTTTTGGCGGTCCGGCTTGGCCAGGTCGGTACGCGTGACCTCAATCAGCTTGGTCAGCTGCTTGACCTGCAGGTCGTTGTACTTGTTCATCGCGTCCTTCTGGCCGCGCTGCATGTCCTTGAACGCCTGCTCCACCTCCAGGCACCAGTAGATCTGGTTCACGACCAGGATGATCTGGCTGGGCCAGTCAAACAGCCACTTCTCGCGCGGCTTCTTGGGGTAGTCGCCCACCGACTGCTTGGTGATCGTGCGCAGCTCATTCCGCATCTTCTGGATGATGTCGTTCATGTACTCCTCCACCTTGTTCTCCAGAGGCAGGGGGCTGGAGAAGGGGACGTACTCGACGCCCACGCACGACTCCATGCCCATGCCCTTGGGGCGCACCCCGGGGGGCGGGCTCTCATTGTCAAGCTTCAGCTTCTCAATCGCCTGAAAGCACTTGGACATGTGCATCATGACGCGCACGGGGTTGTTGCCGTTGGACAGGATGTCCAGCAGATCAGCAGTGGACACAAAGTAGAAGCGGGGGAACGCGCGGCGCTTGCTCTCCATGTAGTCAGCCTGCGCGCACGTGTGCACGTGTGGGTGCAAGTTGGTGTGAATTAACGTGCCGCAAGCACACCCCGCTGGTGGTGCAGCGAGCTGTCTAGCTGTTCAGTGGGCAGTTCGTGCCCTGTGCAGGCCAGGCTGGCTCGCAGGGCACAGGCAAGCAAGCCAGCAGGCAGCCGAACCTCACAACAGCACGTGCATCAAGCGCCCTCTGCCCCCAAGCAGCCCAGCCCAGAGCCCCTCCACCCACCAGCGCCTTCTCGCAAATCTCCAGCTCGCGCTGCTGCGTCTCCAGGAACTTCATCAGCCCCTCTGTGTTGCAGCACTCGACGCAGTTCTTCTTCTCCTTGAACGTCTTGAGCACCTCCTTGACCTGCTTGTCGATGTTGGAGAAGCGCACGGTCGCCTCGGGCAGCTCCTTCTTCACTTCCTCTGAGTGGATGAACAGGGACTCCAGGTACGCCCACGTGCGCAGGATCTCACTGATGATCTGGTTCACGTCCGCCACGTTCATCAGCTTCTTGTTCCAGCCCAGGATCTCATCACGGAAGGTGTTCATGTAGCGGTTGGCCATCATGCCCTGCACCAGCACTTGGTTGTCCTCCAGCGCCTCAAAGTCCTCCTCAGCCATCTTGACCGTGTAGACCTGGGTGTCCTTGAACTGGTGGAACTGGAACTCCACGCGCGTCCACGTGTCGTTCAGCTTGACCAGCGCCTGCTCCATCTTCTCCTCCTTCTGGGCGCGGTCCACGATCTCACCAACCTGCGCACATAAGGGGGTTAGATGCGGGTGTGGGCAGCAAGCAAGCCGGGCCGACTCGGATTCAACTGAGATCACGCAGCCTGCCTAACCAGGACCCAGCACATACACGCATGCAATGTACCAGCGCAGCCAGCCAGCAGGCATACACGCCCTCAGCACCGGCCTCCAGCTCTGGCACAGCCCCCTCAGCTCACCTCCTCCTCAAACTTGTGCAGCTCCAGCTTGAGCAGGTCATCAAGCTTGAACGCGGGATCGTTCACGTTGAAGTGCACCTTGGTGGTCTCCATCAGCTGCTCCCAGTGGCGGTCGCGCATCGCAGGCGAGCGAAGGTCAGCCACCAGCGGCACGGACGTCAGGAAGTTCTTCACAGCGCTGTCCACGCCGCGGAACACGTCCTCGTCGCGCACCTGCACCAGCATACAAGGGGGCAGCCACCACGCAGATGCTCAGAGACTACAAACAGTGCTCGGGCCTGAGCACTCGCCAGCCCCCTGCATGCCAGTTGCTGCCTCGCCAGCATGCTGGATATGCTGCTGTGCAGCCCACTAGCCCCAGCAGTCAGCACGCCAGGACAACACCGACTGGAGGCTTCACAAATCCGGGTTCAGCAGCCCCAATCAGGCCCACCAGCAGCAACCAGCACAAGGCGAATCCCAGCAGACTTGCTGCCCACCTTCTTGTTCAGGCCCTTGACCTCCTTAATGAAGCTCTTGGCACCATCCTCCATGATATCGGTGCGGATGTCGTTCCACAGCGTGTCGCGCCAGTCGACAAACTGCAGCTCGCACAGCATGGCCGTGTCCCAGACCTCCTTGACCATCACCAGGTCCTCCAGGGCCTCGGTGATGTTCTGCACACACCAGGCAGCGGCGGCGGCAGGAGAACATGCAGGACATCAGCCCACCCGGCAGCAGAATGGCTCCAGCCACCGTGCACACACACACAGCCCTGCAACCCAGCTTCACAGCACATACCCACGCACAGCCCTAAACAGATGACCCCAGATGTGGAGTATATATACTCCAACACCCAGCTGATGGACCCAGCAGCAGGCAGCCAGCTAGCTGCAGCTCACACGCACCGTGGCAACTGGCTCCACCAGCTGTGGGAACTCAAAGATGGAGGCGAGCTCGCGGAAGCGCTCACACTCCTTGCGCAGGTCCAACAGGTCCTTGGCCACCTTGTCAATCTCAGGGTACGCCTCAGCCGCGCCGGTCGCGTACTTGAAGAACCTGGACTTGCGCATGTCCATCTTGTAGTTGCGTACCTGTGGGTAGGGGCGCACATGTGGTACGCGGATCAGGTTGGTGCATACAGAGGAGAAGCACGTGTGAGATACACACCCACCGGGAGCAGGCATGGCCCATTTCCCGCCCCCCTGTATCGCCCCTGACCCCACACACCATCCTTTGGCACCTATCCCTACCCGCTGATTGCCCCAGCCCCAGCCCCGCACACCGACCTTGGCACCAAACTTCTCCACGTCCTTCTTGATGCGGTCCGCCTCGCCCTGCTGGATCGGCTCCACATCCGTCTTGACCTGGGGCTGCGCCTTCTTGATCTCGTCCCACTTGTGCGCCACGTCATCCAGCCGCTTCTCAAACTTGGCCACAGCCACCTTCTCCTTGCTGTGGCCCAGGAAGTGGAAGATCTCGTGCAGCTGGTCGATCAGCAGGTCGGTCTCCGCCTTCTTGAATTTGACCTGGTACAGGGAGTCCATCACCTTCAGCAGCGAGTCAAAGTTCTTGGACATGTTCTCCAGGTTCTTAGCCAGCTCCATGCCGTGCGCCTGCTTGTCACACCATTGCTCCAATGCATCCAGCAGCGCGGGCCCATCGTGCTTCATCTTGGGCACAAAGTGCTGCTGCTCGATCAGCGACGCGAAGTCGAGCACAGCAGCCATGTCGAGCTTGGGCGAGCCGGCTGCGCTGTTGAGCACCACCAGCTTGTGGCCCAGCAGGGCGCCCACGCTGCCGGTCGGCAGGACCAGGTCTGAGTGGCCGTAGAACACGCACTGCCACTCCCAGGTGGACTTGCTGGTGTCCAGGATCCATGCGTCGTTGCAGGGCTTGCCAGCGCCGTCCATGCCACCGTACAGGAACACCTTGTGGGGTGCGTACTCGAGCATCGTGGGGTAGGTGCGCGGCCCAGGCTTGGGGCCGGGCGCGACGGGCGGGTTGACCTGCGCCGTGATGTCCAAGCCCTCCACCGAGAATACCACCAGCTGGTCCGTGGCCGTGTTCTGGCCAATGTCGTCCAGGATGAAGCCGCCAAACATGAAGATCTGGTGGCCGGTGGATGCAGCGGCAGCAGCCTTGCGGGGCACAGGCACGTCGCCCTTGAGGATGGGCTCCAGCCAATTGGCGGCGTCCTGGTCGCTGGTGTCGCATGTGGCGTACTCGCACATCAGGTCGCCCGAGTTGTCACCGCCAAAGATGAACAGGTCGCGCTCAATCGCCACCGCCGCGTGGCTGTTGCGCTCCTTGACGGGCATCAGCACCTGGGCCGTGGGGGGCACTTGCTCAGCGGTGTGCTCCTCACCCTCGGCGGGCGCCTCGCCGCCCTCGCCACCCTCGGCGGGGGCAGCTGCGCCCTCCCCACCCTCCCCGCCCTCGGCGGCCTCAGCAGCGGCCAAGGCAGCAGCTGACTTCTCAGCCTCCACAGGGTCAGGGTGGCGGACGTACGGCTTGGACTCAGCAGGGTGGCTCCACACCCAGCCGTCGCCCACCTTGCGCAGCGTGTACATGTCGTTTAGGTCGTTGCTGTCCAGCAGGCTGGTGCCGCCAAAGATGACCATGGCGTCGTCCACCATGGTGGCGGAGTGCAGCTGGCGGTCCACAGGCGCATCACCCGAGGGCGTGACAGTGCCCCAGCGCCAGTCGGAGCCGTCGGTGGTGCACACGCTCACGCCAGAGCGGTCGCCGCCGTACAGCACCAGCTCATTGTTGTACGCAACCATGGTGAGGCCCTTGCGGCGCATGGGGATCGCCCCCATGACACGCGGCTTCTCCCATGGGTCAGCGCAGGTGATGCTGAACGGTGAGCCGCGGATTGGCACGACATCAGACGTGCCCAGCTCGTTGTACGTCACGTGCAGCATGAACTTGCCCGCCATGGGCGCCTGGTAGAACACCTCGTACTGGCCGTTGTGCAGGTCCACAACGCGTGAGATGCCCTCCACCTTGCCGTCTGCTGACACCACGCGCACCGCGAATGTGTCGCCGCCGGTCGTGCGCTTCTCGTCCTGCGTGTCCTTGGCCTGCGCAAGCGCATGCAGGTTCCGGCAGCAGCTATTTAGCATACGCGCTAAGGACAGCATCATGCTGTCAGCCCACATCAAGCAAGCCTGGTCCAGCCAGCAAGCACGCAGCATGCCCCATGCCCCCCCTGCTACTGTCCCAGCCCAACTTATGCCAGCTCCATGCACAGCCTGCAGCGATGGGCTGCTACATGCGCCACACCAAGCGGCTGCCGCCGCCTTGCCCCTGCTACAGCTGTTGCTGCAGCTGCTACACACCTGGATGACAAAGGGCATCTCAATGCCATAGATGCTGCTCCCCAGCAGGCCGGGCCCATACGCAATGCAGTTGCGCGCGGCTGTGTTGGCAAAGTAGTTGAACTGGATCTTGTTCACGGTCCAGCCCTCGCCGTTGATGGACACACGCACGTCAACAGCCAGCGCGCCATACATCTCGTAGTTGGGTGTGGCCACGCGGATTGTCTCGTTGTCAATCCACTCGCCGTCGGCGATGACCTCGTTCTTCTCGCTGTGGGTTTGCATGGGATCACAGCCGCAGCAGCCATCAGCACGCATGCACCCGGCACAGATGTGTACATGTGCATGACTTGCATACGCCGCCGTGCACAATCACAGGTGTGGGCTGAGCTGCCAGTGTCCACCCGTGCATGCGACCCAGCTCAAAGGCCACCCGCTGTACCAAGCATAGCCCACTGAGCCCATGGCCCCTGCTGCTGCTGCTGCTGCTGCTGCTGCTGCCCTCGCTGCCACGCACCTGGTGCCGAACTTGACCTTGATCGTGCCCTGCTTGAAGCGCAGGCCCTTGACAATGAGCTCAGTGGAGCCAAACACAGGGCCACTCTTGGGCTCAATGTCCGTGCACGCGTAGGGCGGGCCAATGATGGGGGACACGTTCAGCTTGATCGTGTCACCCAGCCAGCGGTTGGCCCAGCCGCCAAAGATGAGCAGGCTGCAGGTCTTGACATCAAAGACCCACGCACTGTCCTCACGGCCGCAAGGCGCCACACCATGGTCGATGGGCGGGGTGCTCCACACCTGGCTGCCGCAGTCCATGACCTGCAGCCAGCCATGCACAGCAGGTGCTGCTGCCTTCAGCAACCATGCATGCACAGGCGCCCCAGCATGCGTCGAGCACACACAAAGCACACAGCAGGCAACAAGGCAGCTAGCCAGCCCAGCACCTTTGGCTCTGTGCCCTGCCTTACCTCAACGGTGTTCATGTACTGCATCATGCCCTTCTTGCCGCCAAAGCTGAACACTTTGTGGTACGGCACTGACTCGATGCCGTCGCACATGTTGTTGCAGATCTCATACGGCAGCGTGGGGGGCTGCGTCTCCTCCCATGCCATGCGCGACAGGTCAAGCATGTGGCTGTCCTGGAACATGGTGGACAGGTCGCGGCCGCCCATGATGAGCAGCTTGTCGTACGTGCTGCTGTTGGGGGTGATAGGGTAGATGAATGCGCAGTGGTCGAAGCGGGGTGTGGGCCCAGTGCCCTCCACCTGCTCTGTGATGTTCTCCCAGGTGTACACGCCATCAGCGGTGTGCAGTATCCACATGTCATTGTACACCTGCCCGCTGCCGCCATAGCCGCCAAAGATGAAGATGCGCTTGTCAAACTTGGTGGCTGTGAAGTGTGCCCGCTCCTCAGGCGCTGGGCCCTCTGCCTCCACTTTGGTCCATGCCTTGTCCTCCCAGTTCAGCACCCAGATGTCGTTGTAGCGAGTGCGCTTATTCAAGCCGCCGAACACGAGCAGGTGCTTGTCGTCAATCTGCGTAGCATGCAAGCATGCATTGCATCGATGCAAGTCCTTATGATGAAGACGCAACTTGCAAGTGTGCATGCAATGCAGCGACCCAGCACCAGACATGCTGGTGGTGGTGCCAGCATTTCCCACGCACCGCGATGGCTGCATGACGAGCACGCGGAGGAGGTGGGTTGGACGTGGCTACCTCGCGCCACTTATACTCGTCCGGATCGCTGGTGTCAAGGTCGTATAGGTCATTAAATGCCTGTGCCTTGCCTGAGCACCCAGGGAGTAGCGACGCAAGCATGGTTCTGATGTCAGTGGTTGGGCCAACCGGTCAACATACGGATGCAGGGCATCGTTGGTTCAGCAAGCGCACCATTTAGCCGGCCGCAGCCACCGAACACCAGGAAGTGCTCGCCCACGGCAGTGAAGGAGTGCCCAGACCTGGGGCAGGGCGCCTCCCCCGAGAGAACCACGTTCTCCCAGAAAATGGACTGCGTGAACAGGTGCAGCATGTTTGTGAGCACTGATGGCTGGCCCCTCCCAGCTGCATCTAAGTCTGCAATCTGGGACGCCTAGCTCCGACTGATGCTCACCATAGCTCAAATTGTCAAGAGTGTATTAACACTGCATTTGCCCTGGGTTGCTCAAAGTCTGAGGTGCCCCACACGCACTGAAATAAATCTCGGTGTTTGTGCGTGTGCCAACTGGCTAAAAGAATGGTCGAATTTCCTGCTGCTGCTATGCCTTCACTGCTTTTTGGGGGAACTGTTGGGCACACATCGTCTCATGGGGCCGCGGGCCAGCTAGAGAGAGGAAGCCTGGTCGTCGTGATAGCGCGCAGCTGTCTATGATCTGTGTTATATTATGCAGCCGCAGGCGCATCCTGCCCTGTGGCTGCTGTACTGCCTGTACCTGACCTGCACAGCGCTGCACAGGGCAGGTATGGTCGTGGCTGAGTGGCCTGCAAAGCATGGTGATGGTAGACCTGGATGGAATTGAAGCTCACCTGGTGTAAAGTGCATGCTGTGTGTCGAGTCGGGTTAGGGTGCCATGCAACCAGCTCATTGGAGCAGATGGTTGGGCACGCAACAGAGCGTGCATGCTGAACAGCATGTTACTGGCTGACACCGGCAAAGGCTTGTGTTATGGATCATAGCATTAAAACTCACAACTCCACATGACCATCGGGGCCCGCACAACTGACCCACTTGTCGTTTGGAGACCAAGGGCTGTGCACTCAAAGCAGAAGAGTTGATCACCGATCAAATCAACATACGGATGTCATGGTGTAATCAAATTCACCGTCATGTGTCTAGGCTGTCTAGACTGCCTGCTTGTCTGACCATCGGCATGGGGCAGCTGCAGCCACTCAACTAGTTCCTCGTAGCCGTGCAGGGTCTGGCACTACCAGTGCCAACGGCCATAGTACGGCCATGTCAGCTGTGCTGCGCGCACACCGCGGCCAGACTTGTATTCAAAAAAATCATGCATGCCTCCTCAGCAGTCACCCATGGCGCTCCCTCATCACGACCGTATGCCACTCCTCGTTTACTGTTGCTCGCACGCACCCAGACAAACAAGGCCAGCCCTTGCACACTCAAACAAACAAGCCACAACAACTGGCAACAAGGCCAGCCCCGAGGTCGCACCGCGCACCCACTGCGCACTCAGGGTTCTCCGGGCATCACAGATTCACAAGAAGACAACGCAAGTCCTCTGCTGGCATGCCTGGCTGGAGCAAGCAGGGTTACTTGGAACTCTGTTTGCTAAAGCGCGAGCCTAAGTCCTTGTTTGAGGATGTGCGTGACATGGCCTCGGGTGTGCCGGCTGCCGGCGTGTTGCGGCCCGACATGCCGCCGCCCAGCGGCAGCTTTGGCGTGGTAGTGCCTGAGCCCGGCGCGCTGTCCCCCCCCTGCATCACGTTCTGCCGTGCCTTGCCCAGGTCCACCTTGCGCGCACGCGACGCAAACTCGAGCGAGCATTTCGTCTCGGGCACGTTCTCGCTCGCGGGGCTGACGTTGACAACCATGACGCACTTGGAGCTGGAGCCGAGCGAGTCCTCGAGCAGGCGTGTGAGCTTGGAGTTGCGGTACGGAATGTGTGAGTTCTTCTGCTGCAGTGCCTGGATCACGTCGCCAAGGGAGGACAGCGACTTGTTGATGTTCTGTGCCTCCTTTAGCCGGTCGCCCTGCGCGCCCGTGCGCCCGATGCGCTCCGATCCTGCCAGGTCGATCAGGTGCAGCTTGCCCTTCATCACCGTGGTCCCGTGCTTCGCCGTGGCCGTCGTGTACAGCGACAGCACCAGGTGCGAGCGCGAGCTATGCTCGTTCATGTTGGTCGCAAAAGTCGAGCGGTTCTGCTTGCCCTTGTGGATCAGCGCAGCCACGTCAGTTAGACCTGCCACCTCCTCCACACGTAGCCCAGGCACAAACATGCCATCAGGGCCCTGCACACAAACACAACAGCCAGGTGGGCAGCACCAAGCATCAAGCATCAGCCGAGCAAAAGGCCACAGCATGCAGCATGCCTAGTGGAGCGCACATGAAAACTCGGCAAGCCCAAACAGTATGCCAACTGCAAGCCCCAGACGCGTAGCAGCACACCAGATCCCAAACCCCCAGACAGGCCCACTCGCCTCCAGCACCAACGTGCCCCACCTGCTTCACATCCAGCTTTTCTGCATCCTGGTCACGCCCGCCTGCCAGCAGGTCATAAATCTGCTCATTGTAGATCTCCAGTACACTCGCGCTGAAGCGGTACTCAAAATCATCCTTGCGCTCCTCCACTAGCCTGTAGCAGAGCGCCAGCACCGCCACCACCGTTGGACAGGGCCAGCAGTGGCACACACGCCACAGCACAGCAACCAATCATACCATACACAGTCACGTGCGTGAAGAGCTTCAGGCGAAGGCAGGTATACATGCAGGCATGCAAGCAGGCATGCAAGCAGGCAGGCAGGGCAGCGCACCTGAACAGCTCCTGCAGCGCGCGTGCGTTGACGCCTGGATCAGAATCGGGCCCCTCCATCGTGTGCGTCTTGCCAGAGCCTGTCTGCCCATATGCCATGATACACACGTTGAAGCCATCGAGCACTGACGTGACCAGCCCGCACACCTCCTCAAACACCTGCGGTGAAGCCAGCACGCACGTAACAGTCACTCCCAAGAGGGATGTGCCTGCTCGGCTGTCAAACACGGGCGGCCCCATGCTGTGCTGCCACCATCTGACGTGTGCGCATAGCTTTGCATGCTGCAACCATGCATGGTATGGCTCCCCAAGCACAGTGGTAAGGCTCCCCAAGCTGCAGTGCAGCAGCTGGGCACCCACCGTCTCCTGCCCCTCTTGAGGGTTGAACACGCGGTCAAACTCAAACTCCTTGTCTCCCTTGTCATGGAGTACGCGCACCGTCTCCTCACTCAAGCACTGCAATAGGGCAGGGGCAGGCGTACGAAGCAGCCACAGGGGCAGCGCACGGCTCGTCAGCCAAATGCTGGCAAGCCGCATTGCGCCGCATGGCTAACAATACGCATCATGGGCGCTGGTGCAACAGCTAGGACGCAGCAGCAGCAGCAGGTTATACTGAGGAAATGTGGGGGAGGTCGTGCCATGAGCGTAACCGCCTCCAAGGCAGCAAGGCAAGTAAAAGGCAGGGAAAAGGCCTAAGAAGGCGAGAAAAAGGCAGCAAGTGTTACCTTGATGGGCAGCACTGGCTCACCACCCGCGCTGGTCTCCAGATTGAAGCGTTCCTTCTCCAGCAGCGGCCGCACACGGCAAAGCACACGGATGGAGCCCTTGAGATCCAACACCTGAGGATGGGTGGCAGTGATGATGGCAGTGGTGGCAGTGGCTGAGTGGCAGCGGGTCATGGCGGGGCGGCCGTGGTGGTGCAGCAGAGGGGAAGGCAGGCCGGAGAAGGAAGACCCCGTGGAACATCCCTTACATGACAGTGACCAAATGGACAGACATAGCTGGACTAGTGCTGGATGTGCAGCCCGTGGTATATAGAAGACAAGACCACCCGTACTGGGTAAAGGATCAAAATCATGCTGGACCTGTACACACGGCCACTTGCAGCCCCACGGCCACACCTGGTTATGCAGCTTCTTGCGCTTGTCAAACTCTGCGCGCCACTTATCCTTGAAGTGCTTGATCAGACCCTGGCTCTCCAGCTCCTTGATGCGCAGCTCATGCTCGCACTGCTCCTTGACTCCTGCTGCCAGCTCCTCCGCCTCCTGGGCGCGCGCGTTGGCAGCGTCCACTTCCGCACGCATGTCGGCCTTGATCTGTGTGTGCAGGGTTCACAGTTCCACATCCATAGTTGCGCTCGTAGTCATCCATACATAAGGATGTGAGCACAGTGTTGTCTGGAATGGCCCTGGCGGCAGCTGCGTGGGCAAGGGCTGAGAGATGCAGGTACACACGTTAGGAGCGGCGCACAATGGGCTGAGCACGTCTGTCTGGGCACAGGGCTTGAGCAACCAAGTGCAGGGCCCGAACTCCAGCCGATGACCACACCACGCAGCCACACATTGCCACATGTGTGCCCACTCTGCCACCTGCACAGTCACCACTTGCGCTGTCTCTCTCTGCCATAAGCATGCTCAGACACACACCTTGCGGATGACTGCGATCTCACGGTCGCGCATGAGCCGCACCATCTGCGTCTGCGTCTTGTCGTTGAACACGTCACTCTGCGCGGTATGGCCAGCAGGTTTTACGAAACGCCCGCATGTCTTTCAAACGGTATAATACGACCATACCGGCACAGACTCGAAGCACAGGAAGCATCCCAGAACCTGCTGCTTCCATGATAAACATTCCCAGCTGCCCGGCTGGCCGTCCGTCCCAGGCGGTTCAGGGTTATGGCCAGCCGACAGGGGGCGCCCAGCTGCAAGCGTTGCAATCCCACCCCTGCACATGCCTGGCTGTCTGCACACCGACCTGCATCGCCACCAGCTCGGCCAGCACGCCCTCACGCGCCGCATGCAGCTCGTCAATGACCTTGTACATGCCCTCCAGCTTGGTGCGCACCTCGGCCACGGCGGCCTCCTTGGCCTGCAACCAAGTATGGGGCACCACACAGGTTTACCTCAATACTTACATGCAAACGGCGCTGCCAGCAGGTGGGTGACATGGCCTGGGGCACGGGGCAGCTCTGCACCCGCCTGGTCACCAGCAGACACGCAGCAGCCCATGTGACCAGCGATGCAGCATGCCCTGTGGCCCTTCAGCCCCATACCCGCTGGCCCCCTCCCCCAGCCTGACACCCACCCACCTGCTTGACCTTGGACTTGCTCTCATCAGCGACCCGGACCGCGTCCGCCTTTTGTGCCTGCAGCTGTGAGATGGACGCCTGCTTCTGCTTCAGCTCCGCCTCCAGCTCCTCCACCTTGCGCTGGTGCGCCTCTGTCAGCTCCCACATGTGCTTCTGCAGCATCGCGGCCTGCTGGTGCTCCGACGCCTCGGCCATCTCACGCACACGCGCGTTGGACTCGGCCTCCTGTGTGCCCCAGGGGACAACGGTGCGTGGTTGGTGGTGCAGTGGGGCAGCGCCAGCAAGCATGCATGCCCGGGACCCTGCCTGGAGCGGCCCCATGCCAGGAATTGAAGCAACCCGATCAGGCCTTACACTGTTAAAGATAAGAGGCAGCGGGTATGTGGCCGCCTGTGTATCTACTCTACTGGCCATGTCCCGCCTTCCAGACGTTGCTTGACGTCCAAGCATGCCAGTGGCTTGCCCAGGTCCAGGTTCAGGCCCAGCCCCCACACCTTTCTGCTCGCCTCGGCCTCCACGTCGCCCAGCCGGCGCTCCAGCAGCGCGGCGTGCTGTTGCGCCTCGTCACGTGCGCGCTGCGCGGCCGTCAGCGCTGCGTCCGCCTCTGCTGCGCGCTCGCCTGAGCTCTTGGCACCGCCCGCCCGCAGGTCGCGCACCTGCACCGACCACCATAAAAACATCACGCATGCCACCATTCACACACACCTGTGAGCAGCCATGTTCCGCAGCCCTGCACGCATGTCTAGCAGCACTACTAACAGGCACAGCGCCAGCATCAGGGTTCAGACGTGCACATGCACCAGGGATCGGCAGTACAGCCATACACCAGCACCGGCGATCCAAAGCACACCTGCGCCAGCGCCTCGGTCAGTGCCTGCTCCTTGTGCTCCAGCACAGCCTGCAGTGTTTCCACCTGAGCAGCACGCTCCGCTGCAGTCGTGCCCGCACCCAGCGCCTTGCTGCTCACCGCCCCGCTTGTCCCGCGCAGCTGCGCCTGCAGCTGCACGTTTGCATGCTCCTTGGCCGACAGCTGCTGCTGCAGCACGCTCAGCTTGCCACGCAGGTCGTCCAGCTCCTGCGCATGCCGTCCACTGTCGGGCTGCACCGTCGCGGCGGGCTGCACCGCCGCGGCGGGCTGCGCCGCCACAGGGGCTGCGGCAGCCGCAGAAGCAGCGGCCGCGGATGCAGCGGATGCGCGCGCAGCAGCAGCAGCAGCCTCCTGCTGGGCTGCAGCCACCTCCTGATCAGCTGACTCGAGTGCTGCTTGCAGCTGAGAGATCTGCTGGTCACGTGCAGCCAGCGACCCCTCCAGCTGAGAGATCTGCTGGTCATGTGCAGCCAGCGACCCCTCCAGCTGAGACACCCGCGCCTGCAGGTGGCCGATGTCCTCCTCGTACTGCTCCAGTACAGCGGTGGTCTGGGGGTCTGAATCAAGGCTGGCTGGCCGGCTGTCCAGCTGCATGCGCAGCTTTGCATTCTCCTGCACGCGAGCACAGGCAGCGCCAAGAATGGTGCCACCGGCTGCGAGCTGTGCTTGTGAGCAGTGCTTGCGAGCAGTGCTTTGGCGTACTGCAGACAGGGCATGGCTTGCGCTGTGCTCCCAGCGCCCTCAGGTGCAGCGTGTGCGCCACCAACGTAGGAATGCATGCATGCATGCCCATGGAATGCATGACCTCGGCTGGTACATAGCTGCACCCTCATTCACTGTACCTGGCCCAGGATGCCAACCTCCAGCTCCAGCTCAGCCAGGATCTCTGCATTGGCTGGGTTCTGCAGCCGCTCGCCCCGCAGTGCATGCAACGCGTGCGCGGTGCGGCCCAGCAGATCATTGAGGTAGCGGTCGTGGCCCTGCGTTTACGTGCACAGCATGCCGAGGACGCACACCGTTTGCTGGAGTCGCGTCACGATGCGTCCGGGGCGGGTGCTGCATGTAGTGCTGGCTACTACTACTGCAGGAACTCCTGGAAGCTCTGCTTGCCATGCAGATGTGGGATACTGACCTTGTGCTGGATGTATGCCTGCCTCCGAGCAGCAAAGTCTTGGCTGCTGTAGGGCGATGCCGGGCCGGTGCCATTGACGCGCCCCTGGCGCATGCGCTGTGGCGAGGCGTCCGCATCGTCTGTCCCAATGTCCACATCCTCCTCATCGTCTACATCAATGCCCTCTGCATCTGCCAAGCCCTGCGCATATGTCCACAGCAGCGGGTTCGACATGGGCGAGCCATGCCAGTGACACGGATGCCATGCCATGCACCAGGACCACGGTCCGCGGTCAATGCATGCGTCGTGTTCGCTTCAATGCCCAGCAGTGATCATGTTGCAACGCTCAGGCGGTGCAGAACTTATGCGAACGATGCCTCAGTACACTGCTGGAAGTTCTGGGGCTGGTACTTAATTACTTACTAACTCTGCCAGTAGGGCATTTTGCTTTGCCCTCTGCGCGTGCTCGCTGTGTGCATACTGTTGCTGCAACGTCTTCTCTGCCAAAGCGGGGTCGTAAGACAATGGCTTCTTAAATACCGGGGGCATTTTGCTTGAGATATCCCAAGGCCCGTGCTTCCAACTTGCGCTCGCCAGTCTTCACTCTAATCCGACTCGGAAGTCAGCGCAATCATCTTGCGAGTCTGCATTAGAATTGCAAGCGGCTAGCCAACTCGAGCAGTTTGTGCGCGTCCTGGGGCGTCCTGTCTCCCACTCATCATATTACTCTGTTCGTTGCATGCAAGCAGGACCCCCGCAAGACTGTGCATGCCCCTGCCTTGCTTGCTAGCATGATGGCCGCAGTGTACAGCGTGTGCGCTGAATGAGACGCTTGGAACTGGGTCACATCAAGTCTCGGCAACCCATCAGAGTAGCCATCCTCTGCCAGCACAAGTCACGTACCAATCCGCTGCTGTCTCCGTACACCTGCTCGTCTCAAATCACCGCGTGTTCAACAGCCTGAACCCCGGCCTGAACACCCCCATGTCACGCTGTGCAGCAGTTGGATCCCCCCAGCGGTAGGACCACTGTTTGCTCCACCCGTATGCCCACAGCCCCTGCACCCCTTGCGCACTCTTGCGTTGTTCAATATGTCGGTGTCCAGTTGGTGAGCATGCAGGACGTCAAGATATCTGAACAGATTGGAATGCGTGATCTTCTTGATCTGCCATGATCCTGGTCTCAGATTCAGATGTCCCTGAAGTTCAGATCCATCACCCCTTCTTCAGGTTCTCAATGTGGGTCTGCCGTGAGATGACTGCAGCATCAAACTTGATGAGAATGGTGGTGATGGGCTTGGGCCGATCGCGGTGCTCAACAAAATGTGCTGACACACTGCGAGTATGGGCCACCAGGTCAGCATATCAGCATTCAGTCACATGTAATGCAGTGTATCATCGCTCCAAGTTCGGGTCACACGTATGGAAGCACATGGCACCTCCACTTGAACAGTACGGAAGCGAACAGTGTGATCAAGTGGCGCGCAATCTCAAGTGCTCTGTGATTAGCCCGGCAAGGCAGGACGTACCGTGCTGGGAAGCCGGCGGTGTCCAGCATACCACGCACAAAGCCGGCCACAAGGGCACCCGCGTTGAAGCCGCCGTACGCCTGCCCCCGGGGACATGACACATGACTGACATGAGTGACACATAAGGCCATACTTGCGGTGTAGGCGGTTGAGCACAGTGCATCAAGACGTGCTGCACATCTCGCTGCTGTGACATCATCCCATACAAGAGGCACGGAGCTGCTGCCCAGGCACCTGCCTGTTGCCTTGCATTGGATACTGGTCCGTCTAGCCCCAGCTGACCGAGCCCAGCCCACCTTGGGAACAGAGATGTAGCGGTTGAGCATGAGGTCATAGTCAGAGATCATGTACTCGTCCTCAGCCTGTGCAACAAACGTGGTTAGGCGCAAGGAACGGTCACAGCACTGGTAGGAGCAGCGCCCAAAGTCACTGGCCAGCAGGCTGTTCATGCGGGTGGCCTTCCTTTCAGAGCATTGTGCTGCAGCACACGGCCATGGCGTTGAACGCCCCGCAACAGATCACAAAACCCTGGGGCCCCTCTACGCGTACCGCGGCTGCCTGCTGCAGGTCGTCCGCGTTCTTGCCAAACATGTACGGCCACGCGGTGGAGTGGATGAAACGCAGAATGTCCAGCACCTGTGCGGTGCAGGCATACACGTTAGTATTGAGTCGAGGGCAGCATGCCAGGAGACAGCTACCGTATACTGGCAGCAGCACATGCAGGGGTGAAGCCAGAAGGCGGATGAAAGGAGGGGGGGGGGCTTTACTCGTGTATCTTGCAGCGACAGCACATGTCAAGCTGGTGGCGGAGCAAAGCAAACCACACCCTGCAAACTGAGCACGCTGACGGCAGTGATTGCTGCTACGGGCTAGTGGAGAACAGCTTGCTCACACTGCCTCGGCCATGTGGCCCCGCGCGCACAGGCGGACTCGTACAACCCAACCCTGCGCGTACTACTAGTACCGCTCGTACTACATCCGTCCTGCCCGTACCTCAGGCTTGCGCCGGATGACGCGCTCGCGGTACGACAGCAGCTCCAGCATGCGCGCACCCACATCGTAGCCGGCACGGTCCAGCCTATCTTCCAGCTCCCCCGTGGACGATGCACGGTCCATGGTGTACTGGATGAGCTCGCTGAACAGGTACGCGAATGCGCTGAGGCTGACGGTGGGCACCTGTTATGAATGGGCCCCCAATCGACGAGGGCGGGGTCAGCTGGTGTTCGTGAACCCCATGCATGCATGGGATATGCGGAGACAGCTGTGCTCTGCTAAGGCCGGGCTGCATGCCTCCACAGCAACCTCCACTCGCCTCTAGCTTGTTCTTGGTGATGGGCCTGTCAACAATATTGAGAGACTGCTTACTGCGAGACCCCAGCATTGTGGCGTCCTCAAGTCGTGCAAAATTCTATATGATCACAAGGTATGTAAGGATCCGCTGCTTCACATCTTGCTCCAGATCATTTCATAGGCATGCAATGTCTCTGACGCAATGTTTTTGCACGTGCAAGTCCTGTAAAATTGAAACAATTGCAACAAATGTATGGCTCCACGTCATTTACACCAAGAGCCAGTGATATAGGGAGCCCTTGGTGATGAAATCTGGTTCTCTAAATCGATAGAACCTTTATTCTTTTTACACAGTTGAAGCAGCAGCCAAGATGCATGAGAGCTAGGGTTGTTTCGTGTTTTCACGATGCAGGGACAACTCGATATTATCGATGGCCCTCTTATGCGGGTGCCCTTTGAGGCCCTGAAGCGTGCGGCGAAGGATCGGAAGTCCGTGTTGGATGATGCACAGGCAGCTACGCAGGCCGTGGTGCAGGCTCCGGCCAACCTGAATCCACAGGCGCAGCTTGAAAACCTAGACCAATTGATATCTAGCCTTCAGGGCCTGAAGCGCAAGCTGGCAGATGTGTCAAAGGCGGAGCGCGAGGAGGCCGCACGCTGCAAGGCGCGGTTGGAGCACCTGCAGCAGCTGTCAGCACCCAAGGACACCATGATCACATGGAACAAGCAGCGCATGGACCGCCTGCTCGTAGACCACCTCAACAGGTGCGCGTGTGCTTGCACACAGGCACACACACATGCATCATGCAACATACGCGCAGGCAAGCTGATTTACGCTGGCTATGCTTCGCGCAACGCATGAGCACAGCACCACCAGCCTGACACAACACCTTGCTAAGCCACATGCGACATGCCTGTGCTGGCCCCACCTCCCCATGTGGCTGCCAGGTGTGGCTACCATGAGGCCGCGTCACTGCTGACAGCACAGCAGCCAGGGCTAGAGCTGCTTGTGGAGTCACACATCTTTAAGCAGACACGTGAGGTGCGGCAGAGCGGCGGCCAGCCCTTCCTGCTTGGATCCAGAGGCTCGGCACACATGGTTGTCCTCCATCGCTTCTCCTGATTGCTTCTCAAAGTAGTCCGTTCTATTGTTGCAGCATCCCTGCGTTGATCCCCGCTGCTTGTGCTCTTGTTTGCTGCTGTTTGTCAGGTTGTCGAGACGTGAGAGTGCCAGAAGCAGCAGCCAGCCTCCGTCGCATGCACATGCGCGCGCGTGTTAATCATACTGCTCTGCGCTCATATGCAATCCGCATGGGCGCACATGCCCACAGGTGGTGGCCGCGCTGCAGCGGCATGAGTGCGGTCCTGCCCTGGCGTGGTGCGCTGACAACCGTGCAAAGCTGAAAAAGATCAAGAGCAAGCTGGAGTTCAGTCTGAGGGTGCAGGTGGGGGCTGAGGATAAGCACTGCATTGGATGGAACCCCGCGCGGCTGGCACTACAATAAAACATGGTGGGCCAGAACCTGAGCATACGGGGCGAGGGCATGATTGCCCATAGATTTTACACGCGGCATGCCAGCTAACAATCTTTGGCTTGCTCAACCCCGCCGTACAACATGGCTCAGCACACGACGTGACGTCTGGCTTGGCACTGTGCTTGCACTTGACTTGTTGAAGCATTACCCAATAGGGGTGTTGCCATTCCCTGATCCTTGTGCTTGCATGGGCTGCAGGAGTTCCTGGAGATTGTGCGTACCGAGCGGCGCATGGAAGCGGTCACGCATGCGCGCACACATCTGGCACCATGGGCGAGCCAGCACATGCAGGTGAGAAATGGGAGCACATGCGCACACGCACCAAATACACCACAGTGACTCAAATTGCCAAATGCAGTACCTACATGCTGCAGCCTGCTACCGAGTCGACTTCAGGTTCTACTTGATTTGCTGAAGCCATGAAGGGTCACAGCTTGCAGTAACCCATGAGATTATCCTACCAGCGATAGCCATGGCATGTGGGTGGAAACAGAGGTGCTGCAGGAGGTAGGCGGATGGTATGCAGCATGTGTGGGGCATGGCACGCCAGCTCATTGCAACATGTCTGACCCTGTGTGTGCGCCATGCATGGCCGGTGGTGTTGCACATTTGTCATGTGCAGGAGCTGCAGCGCGCCGTAGCCACCCTCGCGTTCACTGCACACACGAAGTGCCCTCGCTACGCGGAGCTGTTTGCAGACAGCCGATGGGACGGCCTGGCCACTCTGCTCCTGCAGGTGCAGGGGAGGCGGGGGTGGGCTGTGATGAGGGCTCGGCAGAGGCTTGCATGCGGGACACGTGATGCATGTTTGCTCGTTTGGTGCAGGGGCCAGCTGCGCCATTCACACTTGAGGTTGAGTTGTGGTCCGTGCTCTGTTTTGTGCGCTTGAGTCGGCCGTTTGTTGTTTATGGATGTCTGTACGCGCATGGCCGTCTGCCGGCAAGATGTGGAATCCTGATCGTGCAGCGTCCAACCCTGCGGCCGCCCTGGCGGCACTGCCCCCACGCCGCCTGCTGCCTTGCCGCGGTGCATGCAGGACCTGTACCGCCTGCACGGCATGCCGCCCGAGTCACAGCTTGTGGTGCACCTGCAAGCCGGCCTGTGTGCACTCAAGACGCCCGCGAGCTACAGCCCAGTGCGTACACCCCAAGCCCTGAGCCATGCATGTCTGGACCCTGCCCTAAACCCTGATGCAGCCAAGACCCTGGCCCCTTGGCATGGCTCCCCTTGCACCTGGGCTGGCAGCCAGGGTGTACTGGGCGCTTTGTGCACCACAGCAGTAGCGCACCTCGACGCTATCTTAGCATGCTCACAGACTGCTGCGTGCTGGAAACAAATGGGTGCCTTCCATACGGGCGTCCCCACAATGTTCCATGCCCTACCATGCACCTGAGTCCCGTGTGTCGCTCTCGCCTGCGCTGCCTGGAGGCCATGCCTCCGGGCATTTCGTCTCAGCTCTGATCATTGTCTTTGCTGCGCTGCGCACCTGCAGGGCTGCAGCCGTGAGGATCCTCTCAGTGCCCCGCCCTTCCAACAGCTGGCGGTGGGCCTGCCCTTCGCCAAGCATGTGCACTCCAAGCTGCTGTGTGCAGTCACCCACAGCCTCATGACGGATGCCAACCCGCCCATTGCGCTGCCTAACGGGTGCGTGGGCTCAGGCCTGGGTTAACGTCTGAGTCCATGTCCATGTATGGTTTAGACTTCAGAGACCGTTGGGTTCGAGGCTGCGCGTGCTGATGCCTGCTCCAATGCACGTCATGCTTTGTGGGGGCCAGCCGGAAGGGCCGGCTTTGATATAGGAGATGTTGGCCTGTGTGCCGGCCACCCCTGATCCTGCACCTGCAGCACGGACCCCACGTCTGCTTATGCAATGCCGTGTCATGTTTGCTTCTGACCTACCCTTGATGCTCGACTGTCAGGCTCCGGCATGCAGACACATCTGTGACACGCCGTGTCATTATTATTATTACCCGTGATGCTTCATGTGGCCGCAGCTACGTGTACAGCCAGCGTGCGGTGGACATGATCATGGCGGCCAACGGCGGCCGCATGGTGTGCCCCAAGACAGGCGCCAGCTACGCGGCTGACGAGCTGCGGCGCGCATTCATCGCATGAGAATTTCCATTGTTGGCAGCGTGCGCAGGATCGCGTGGGGCGCGTGCCAAATGCATGACTTGGCCATCCGAGGGGTGGGACACACTCCCATCGCAAGCCGGCAGGCTGCAGCAACCCACGCGCGTCCCATGGCACATGGCGCACACCCAACGGGGGGTGCAGGGAAGTAGGGCAATAGCTGCGCGAGGGTTGAACGGCACTCGGACACTGAGAGGAGCCATGGCTTGGGTCCGGGCTGGGGCATCCATTTACTCACATCAGGGGTAGCTCATCAAGTTTCAGCCACGGCGCACCCCATGTATATTACCGTCATTACAGTATCTCTGTCCTTTGCCCAAGGTGGCAACAGCTCCCAGCCAGAGTCTACAAGCCCTCTAATGAACCCTGTACTGGGTCACGTCAAATACAGGCTATCAGATCTTTGAATCTGTCCACCTCTTAAGTGTGTTGAAGCAGCGCGCTGATGTGCGTCCCTTTGTCCCTTCACTAATCCCATAGGCTCTTCTGTTGCGCTGCCTAGTGTCTGCAGCTCTGCAACCCGGTACAGTACTCAGCACCCTGCAGACCCCACCCACAAGCTCCCCGCATGCATCAGAAGCTCTGTTGGACACGACCCTTTGCTCGGCCATGTGCCACGTGCTGTGCTCAGCTGAAGCCGTTGAGCAGGGGCACACATTTGGCACGCAGCTGGGGCGGCAGCCAGGTGTTGAGGGCGTCCAGGATCTGGGTGCGCTTGTAGCTGCAACGTGCAAGTACAAAATACAGGGAGTTATGCATAAGGTTCCCAGCACTGCATGCTCAGATGTCAAGAAGTGGAACAGCTCAAGCGCAGACATAAGGATGCAGAGCAGTGCGGCACCGGCGACTGGGAGCGTCAGCAACTTGGGAGCCAAGCTGATTATGGTATGTGGCCATATGTGGCACATCAAGCATACAGTAGAGCAGCAAAAGCAGAGCAGCAAGAGGCCATGGTCCTCACCGAGGGGAGAAGTGGACCAGAAGGATGGCCTCGTTCTGAACAGGGCAGGCAGAAGGCACACATGACAAGCACCATCACGCGCTTCGTATGCTGATCGACTGCATACTGCCGTACTGCCAAATGCGCACTCATACTCCCAGATCTTCAACGCATTGATACATAATGTGCATACATGGCATACAATGCTCCTGGCACCCGGCTGGTACAACACCCCAACGTCCAAGTGTCACACCTGGAACATGTGTGCATGGTTGACGAAGTCCGCGAGGTGCATGTGGCCCTTCTCACGCGCCTCCTCCACGCTCACGCTGTCGTCCAGGAAAGTCATCTCCATGATCAGCAGCTTGGCCTGACGTGGTCCAGATCAAGATCAATTCAAAGTCATTGTCAAGGTCAAAATCAGCAAGCACAAACAAAAACGGCAAGTCAAGCACCCAGGACAGAGGTATCTGCAGATGAACCAATCAGAGAAAGGCAGGTGGTGGGTTTGTGTGGTGGTCAGGGTCAGAGTGAGCGGCACCAGCACACCCTGCACCTCCTGAACCTATCTCCACCTTGGTCGTGGTCCTGATCAATACACATTCCAATGCACCCACCTTGAGCACATCCTCAATGCCGGCAGGGTTGTCCAAGAACGACGATGTTGTGTCACCAGTGAAAGCAATCTCTGGTACCTGGGGCAGCGCATGCAGCGCGCACGGCGACTTCTTGCGCATTCGCTTAGAATAACAGCAGGGGAACTAACATTCAGCCTCAAATCCCTACACACCGCGTGCCCAGTGTCCCTCATTTCAAGTATGAGCGCTTGACACACACACGGCGACGCTCATACACACATGCTCATACACACATGCTCACATACACAACGGCAGTGAGATTAGACAGGCGCTGGGTGGTCGCATGGCTGCTGCCGGCGCTGTGAGCCATGAGCTGAGGACCAGCGCGGCCTTATGGGGACATGGCGGTGGGCGATGCTATGTAGAACAACTACCGTACCCATCCTGCCGTCCCCTGCATGTGTATAGCTACTAGGCCCCAGGCAGCAGCCAAGCCCCTCCCAACACCAACCTCAAGCCAGCACCCAACCTGCACCCAGTACATATCAACCTCAGCCTCTACTAAGTACATCTACTACTGAGTACATGCAGTCATGTACCACCCAATTTAGTTACCCCAGCCAGTGCCCAATGCTCACCTGGAACGTCTCCTGCACATCCACCCCCAACAGCCGCAGGTCACGGATCTCATCACTTGACTTGCCCTGCAGGTCCGCACGCAGCTTCTTGCGCATGCTGTAGATGACGTAGCCCTGCAGGAGGTTCAGGTTCAACCGCGCGGACGCACACACACACACATACGGGGCATTAAGATGCGGCGTCATTATGTTTTCCAGGTTGCCAGGTTAGGCACCAGGCACAGGAGGAAGAGAGCACGGCAATGGCGCATGCTATTGTCAGATGCAGTGGCCGAGCAGGCCATCACGCACGTTGTGTGTGGCTCTCCCTGTGCGGGATAAGAGGCCCAAACTTGCAGCCCGGCTAGGCCAACGGTCTGCACACAGCCAGCTCCATAGCAGTGCACTCATCCAAACTCTACAGGTGTACAAGCTGCTGCACACAATGGCACCACTCCCCCTCCCTCCCTGCCCCCCTCCCTCCTCCTTTCCCCATTCCTCTCCAG
>BDCZ01000508.1:0-20634 GCA_001662365.1 Chlamydomonas applanata
ACCCCTCTGTATCCATGCCACGAGTGCACTCCAAAGGTGGCCCAAGCCACACACCGCGTGCTAGCCGCAGGCGCTTCAGTGGGCAACCAAACCCACCAGGGGCACCTGTTCAGTAAACGCCATGCTCATACGCCTTCCCCCGATTGCCTCCCATATCACTGATCCGACACCTGATCATACTTCAGTGAGCAACCCAGGACTTGAGCGCACTCAACAAGCCTCAAGGCCCCAGCCGTGCAAGCCTCATCGCCTGTTCTCCTTGCCACCAGCCAGTGGGGCCACAGCCATCATGTTGCCGCCTGCTGCCGCTGCGACCACCTTGCCGGACCCAGCCCCTGCTGCACCAGTGGGTGCGGCGTGCTGCTCCTTGCCAGCGCTGCCGCCAGCGGCAGACTCGTATTGCGACAGCGCACGCTCAGCACGCTTGAGCTTCTGCTGCAGGGTGTCCACCTGCCAAGTGGTGAGATGCAGTTACAGCACTGATCAAGTATGAAGGTGTGATGCTGTAGTACCACTTGGGCATTTTGTGTGTGGTGTGCAGTAGTTGTTTAGGTCAATGCATGGGTCACAGCGCTGCCCCAGGTAGAATGATGAAGCAAGGGCAAAGGTGTGGGTGCAAAGGAATGCGCTTGCTGCAGGGCCCAGCCGCACAGTGCCTTCCGCTGCCACGTCCTCGTCGTCCATGTACCACAAGACGGATGGTGCAGAGCAAGTTCAAGCCTGGAAGAAAAAGGCCGCAGCAGCAGGACATGTACATCCCCACAGCCCTTACCTCATACTCCAGTGACCGCACATCCCGCAGCTTGTCAAAGGCAGTGCCGCCACCCAGCTGCCCACCTGCCTCCTCCACATCCTTGCGCAGCCTGTGCGTGCGATGGACACGTGCGTGCGGCACAGCTCTGACGGCAGGGTACACAGACCTCCATCCGTATGCTACAGACTCGCTGCCGCTCTTCCGGTCAGCTTCCCCTGACCCCCACCTTCAGCACAACCGGAGCATGTCACATCCCTAGCCAGCATGGAAGATTTAGAAACAAAAGATACGCATGGGGGCAGCCTCGCATGGGGGGGAACATGGTGCATCAGTACCTGAACAGCAGCGCCTGCAGCTTGAGCTCAGCACGCTTGGCCTTGCGCAAGTCAGACTCCAGGTTGGCACACTTCTGGCCCAGCGCAGCCGCCTCAGCCACCCCCGCGCCACTGCCAGCCGCCGCTGCGGCCGCCACGCTGTCAATTGCTGCACCGCCAGGGGCAGCGGCTGCAGAGGCCTGTGCCGCGGTGAGCGCCGAGCTCAGCTGCGCGTTCTGCTCACCCAACCAGTGGATCTGGGACTCAAGCGACAGCACGCGCGCGTTCAGGGCCGCCTCCTGCGCCTTGCTGCTCAGCTCCGCCTGCAAGAGGGGGCGGCGCAGCACGCGCCACAATCAGTGAGCATGGCGCAAGAAGCGCCCGGCCCCCATGCACCCAATACATCGCCGTCCACCTCACCTGCAACACTTAATCTCAACAAAGGGGGAGTAACCGGAGTATGGCGGCAGGTAAACATCTGCCAGCAAGGATCGCTGTCCGGTCCCGGTCCTGCACCCCACTCAACAACATCCTGCTGCCCGCCCTCTACCCCCCACCCCGCATCTTCCCGACCTCCCCAAACCCCAAGGGCCAAGGCCTACCTCCTCCAGCGCCATCGCGCGCTCGCAGCGTTCGCCCTCCACCTCGGCCGCCAGCGTCACGGCCTCCCGCTGTGCCGCGTCCCGCTCCGCTTGCGCGACTGCCACCTCCTCCATCAGCCGCTCCACGGCACGCCTGGCAGTAGCGGCCAGGCAGTACAATGTGGCGCATGGCCAGGCAGTACAGGTCGAGCGCTGCCAGGCAGTACAGGCCATGCACGAGGCATGCGGGGCACGATATGCAGGGTGAAGACCAGCGTGCTTCCAACCAGGTAAGGGTTCAGAATGAGCCTGTGTACTAGCAGTGACTAACGCTTCCCGGCTACTAACAACAGCGGCCCTGGAGGGGTCCCTCCGGCCCTGCGACCCCACGCACTTGTGGCCCGCCTCCAGCGCCTCCAGCCGCTCTGCCATGGCCGCCATCAGCGCCGCCGTGTCCGCAGGCGCACGTGGTGGCACCCCCTGCGAGCCGCCCACCGCCCCGCCCGTGCCACCGGCAGCGGCCTCGCTGCGCGCAGCTGCGGCATCAGCCTGCGCCGCAGTCGCCTCACTGCGCGCCGCCTCCGCATCAGCGCGCGCCATGCTGATGTCTGCGCGTGCCGCCTCCAACGCCACCTGCAGCTCTGCCAGCTCAGCTCCACGTGCCTCATGCGCGTCCCTCAGCACCGCCATCTCCCTCTGCAGTGCCACCAACGAGTCCAGCGCAGCCGCTGCAGCGGCGCGCGCCTCAACCGCCTCGTCACGTGCGCGCTGCACACAAGCCTCAGCCGCCGCAGCCGCGGCACGAGCCTCAGCCGCCACGCCGCGCTCTGATACCAGCGCCAGCTCCAGCTGGGCGGTGGGAAGGTGGCATGCAAGCAAGAGGTCACACAGCAACCCCCTGTCAGTCGGCTCCCTGGCATTCTTGGCATCCAACATGACGACGCTGGCGCAAGCAATCCAGCAGCATGCATCCATGCTACTCAGGTCAGCTGTTCTGCACATCTCTGTCATCCCAGGGTGGCCGTAATCCCCCGAACCACAGGCAGGAACCAGCTGATCACCAGATCAGTAAGTAGCCACATCCTCATGATGCCCCAGCCCACCAGCGGCAGGCCCCCATCCCAACTCACCTCCCTCAGCGCGTCAGCAGCGCCCGCAGCCACCTCCTGGGCGCTGCGCTCCTGACGGGCTGCCGCGTCCTGTGCGCTCCACAGCGCCGCCTCAGCCGCCTGCAGGTCACATGATAGTCACACGGCAGGTCACACGCATGTCTGTACGGGTCACACGCAGGTCACACGGCAGCATGAAATGTACCGATGGCATGTGGGGAGCCCATGATGCTGCTTGAAGGCACAGCTCACGTGCAGCATGCCCCATGGTACTGGTGTTCAACCCAGCCTGGACATCTAATGCCCAGCCTGGACACCGCCCAAGCCCCAGTAGCCTGCTGGACAGTCAGAGCCGTTCGCACCTTGGCTGCAGCCTCAGCCGCGCTTGCACGTGCTTCCGCCTGCTCGCACGCCGCCTCTGCGGCACGCACAGCGGCCTGTGCTGCCGCCAGCTCGTCATGCGCCCCTGCCAGCGCTGCTTGCAAGGCCTCCTCTGCACAGGGGCCCCAGCAGCCACAGGAGCCACGAAAACACAAGCGGCACTGTTGAGCAGGGCCATGCATACATCTGGGCCTGGCCAGTCAGCAGACACAGTCCTAGCAGCAGCTGCCTGTCTCGCCCATGCCCCCTTTTCTGTGAAGGCCACCCTTCTTGTAAGGTCTCCTTATCGTAAACGACCCCCTTCTTCTCAGAGCATCGCGTCTTGCAAAGATCCATTACCAATACTCACCACCGGCCGCAAGCTCCTTGCGCCGCGTGCTCTCCCCGTCCAGTGCGGTACGCAGAGATTCGACAGTCGAAGCAGCGGCCGTTGCACGGACTTGTGCCTCCTGTGCTCGGCCGCAGCACCCAGGACGCAGCCAGGACCCAATGAGGGAAGCCACAGGGAGTGGGATGAGTGCCGAGCAAGCATGAAACATTATGGCGCCCCGGCATGCCGCGCATGAGCACCGGTTGCATCCCAGTTGTGATCCTGACCACATAAACTACACAGCAACAACCACACAGAACAGATGCATGCCCCTTAACAAGTCAGCAGTTCTGTGGCAACTGCCTGTCCTTCCAGCCAAGCTGAACCCGCCTCCCAAGAAACCTCACACACCGCCCCACCTTGAGGGCGACCTCCAGGCTGGCGCGCGCATCAGCCTCGGCCGCCAGCTGCGCCGCGACCTCAGCAAGCTGGCTCGCCAGCGAGCCTGACTCACGTGAGCCTGAGTCACACACAGCCGCCAGTGCGGCCTCCAGCTGCTGGACTCGCGCTGCTGCAGTGGCAGCACCCATGGTCAGGGCATCCACACGGGCCTGCAGCTCAGCAGCATCTCCAGCTGCAGCCGCTGACAACGCGGCTGCCTCTGCCCTGATCGTCTCCAGCTGGGCTTCTACGGTGGCCTTGGCGGTGACTGCATTGTCCAGGGCCACGCGCAAGCGTGCCACCTCTGCCTGTGCCGCCTCCAGCGCCGCAGCCTGCTCTGCGAATGCGTCCTCTGCAGCGCTGGCGGCCAGCAGGCCAGGCATAGCGCCCACGCGCACCACAGCGCTGCGTGGCTGGGGCGCAGGAGAGGCATCCCCCCACTCTCCATCCTCCTGCCCGCGCACTGTTGACTTGGAGGGGGGTGCGTTAATGCCAGCGGCAGCTGCAGGCAGCGCGGCAAGCTGCGCGCGGGCTATGGCCGCGTCAGCGGTGGCTGCAGCCAGCTGGTCTGAGAGCTCCATGGCTGAGCGCTCCAGCTGGAGGATCCTGCGAGGGATGAAACACAGGATGGAATATCATGAAACATGCAAGCAAACATTCAGGGTAGAGGCACCTGGTGCCATGAGGGCGCTCTGCAATCTTGTTGTGGCAGTGGGCAGGGGCAGATGGCTGGCGTACACGACTGCGGTCACGCAGACTGGCGGGCAACCTGTGCTGCACCACCAGCTTTGGAACACACGCGCCATAGCTCTGTGCCAGCCCAGCCCCTGGAATGACCAAGCTGCTTCTCTGTTCATTTGCAATAGGCAACAAAGAGCCAGGGCCCCCCGGCATCCCCCGGCCCTCTCCCTATGAACCACCACCACCACCACCGCCACCACCACCACTCACTTATATGACAGCTCCCGCTCCACAGAGACCTTATCAGCGTGCGCGCGGTTGGCAGCAGCCTGCGCCTCCGCAGCCTCCAGCTCCAGCGCTGCGGCACGCGCCCCCAGGTCTGCAATGCGCGCGCGCAGCGCCTCCATGCCCTCCTCGCCACTGTCAAGTTCCACCTCCATGCCATCGCCAGCAGCACAGGCCTTGCTAGCAATGGCGGCTGGTGGGGCGCTGGCCATGGACGCGTGCAGTTGTGCCAGAGCACTAGCTGCCGTGAGTGCCTCGGCGCGTGCAATTGCGAGCTCTGTCTGCACCCCTGCAACAGCCACGGCAGCATCTGCACGTGCCTCGTCTGCTTCTGCGCGCGCAGCGCTTGCGTCCTGCTCAGCGGCTGCCGCACGGGCCGGGAACAGGGTGGTGCCATCATCCTGCCGCTGCGGCTCACTCTGCTGCTGCTGCTGCTGGTCTGCAGCCACCACCAGTGCTGCCTTGAGGTGCGACACCAGCAGCTGCGCATCTGCCAGCTGGCCAGCCTGCTCTGTGTACGCGGTCACCGCCTCAGCCAGGGCAGCACCCTTTTCAGCCAACGCGCTCCGTGCAGCCATCAGCTCCGCCTCTGACGCAGCCAGTGCGGCACGCACTTGCTCCAGTGCGGCACGAGCCGCGGCAGCCTCTGCCCTCGCCTCGGCCGCTGCGCCCTCCATGCCAACAGCAGCAGGTGCAGGTTGCTCCGCATCTGCTAGCTTGACAGACAGCTCATCGATCATGCCCATCAGCTGCTCACGCTGGGAGGTGAGGGTGGTGAGGGCCTCCTCCAGCTGCTGCCGCACGGCGCTGCTCTCAGCCAGTGCAGCTTGCAGCTCCTCCACCTGCACATGCGCAGCCGCCAGCGCAGCCTGGGCCTCAGCCAGCTCAGCAGCAGTATAAGCACTGCCAGCTGCTGCAGGGACCTCCACCTCCAGCGGTGAGCCCAGGGCGCCCAGCAAGCTCTCAGTGGGGTCCTCACAGCCTGCCGCAGCAAGCACGGTGGGAGCAGCGACAGCTGCTGCAGCTGCAGAGGTGGGTTGTGGAGAGGGCGGCGCCGGCGCGGCCGCCAGTGCAGCACGCGCCTCCAGCAGCTGCTCAGCCAGGCTGCAGCGCTCACGCAGCAGGGCCTCGACCTCCCCTTGTAGTTCCATGGCACCTGCACGCAACACATCCAGCTCGGCCTGCAGCACCCCGGCCTTGCCAGCAGCCACTGCGTACTCCTCAGCCGCCGTCTCAGCCTGCTGCAGCCCCAGCTCCAGCTCCTGCACCCGGCCCTGCAGCCGTGACACCTCCGCGGCCACGGCATCAGCCACCGCCTGGGCCGAGGCTGCACGCTCCAAGGCTGCCGCTGCACCCGCCTCAGCGGCAGCTGCCGCGGCCTGGGCAGCCGCTGCCTTGGCCTCTGAAGCAGCCAGCGCATCAGCATCTGCGATGCCAGCAGGCGCTGGGAGGACCTCCACGGTGTCGGCCTTGGCAGCAAGCTTAGCACGTAGCGCTGCCAGCTGTGAGATCAGGTCTGCGCGTTCAGTGTTCCAGCCAAACTCCATGTCTGTCATCTCCTGAGTCGCCTGCTCCAGCTGCTTGCGCAATTCATCCACCTCGGCCTGTGCAGCTGCCACATCCGCTGCAGTGCCGCTAGCGGCGCTGGCCTCCGCAGCGGACGCGTCTCGCACCTCCCGTTCTGCGGCATGCGCTGCCGGAAGCGATGCCTGTGCCTCGGCCAGGGCGGCACGCATGTCTGACAGCTCAGCTGCAGTGGCAAGAGCCTGAGCGACAGCCTCCTCTTCAGCCTGCTGGGCAGAGCTGGCCTGCGCCTGCGCCTCAACCAGCTGGCTGCGCAGGCCCTCAGCCTGAGCCTCCAGCTCGCTCACCCGCGCCTGCAGCGCAGCCTCTGCACGACTTGCAGCATCGAGCTTCTCCAGGGCGGCCTGCTTCTCCACGCCCAGGGCATCGGCTTGGCCTACATGTGCCCAGCAGCACGTACCACACACGCACAAATTTCAGCCTCCATATCATGCTGTCCCTTGGCTCATGTCTGATCAGTGCTTTACTCTGGTGCTTAGATCAACCCAACAAATGCTTCAGATCTGGGGACGCACAAATGTAGAAAGGCCGAAAGCATCAACCGTTTGTGCTCCAGCACCTCCTCGCTTCCCCCCAGCCCATTCCAGCAGGCGCCACGCACCCTGCACCGCCCCGCACAGCTCCACTGCCTGGTCCAGGTCGCGCTGCAGCGCCGCGCCGTGTGACTTGGATGCAGACAGCTCCGCAGTGACAGCTGCCAGCGAACCATGCAGCTCCTGCGGGTGGGCCGGCAGCACCACATGCACTTTAGTGTGAACAGGTCCAGTTGTGCATCCACGCATGTAAGAGTGTGTCACTGCCTTGCGCAACCCTCTCAATCTGGCCCGCCCGCCCGCCCTCAGTCAACCACGCGGCAGTGTTCAAGGACAACAGTCACCCAACAAAGCACCAACAGCCCCGTCCGCCACATCCCCTCGCCTTTCCCAGGACATCAGCCAAACACTGCTCACCTGCAGCTGCACCCCCAGCGCCGCCTCTCGCTCAGCGGCTTCCCGCTCCCGCAGCGCCGCCGTGGCTTCCTTTTCGTTTGTGGCAAATTGAAGGTCCGCCATCTCCTCGTGTGCGCGCGCCAGCTGACTTGCGAGCGCGTCAATCTCGGGCAGCCGGCCCTCTGCTGCGATGCGTGCTGAGGACGCATCCGACAGAGCCACCTGCACGTACAGGGGTTTTAGGGAGAGCTGTTGAAGTGTTACGAAGTGCCGGCCTTGAGCAGCACACAATCAACAGGCGCAAGAGATGGCTGCACGCATATCCAGGCGAGAGCTGTTTGTAACTTCTATAAACGAGCATTACATGTCACCTATCGTACAGGTCCCAGTTGGCCATACAGTTGCGCGTGGGGTCCCCAGCGCCCCACCTTGGTGGCTGCAAGGTCCGCCTCCAGCGAGGATGACACCACCTGCAGCGATGCCAGCTCACCACTCACACGCGCCAGCTCCGCCACCTGGGCAGGAGCACAGCACAGCAGCAGGGGGCACATGGCATACCGTGAGCGTGGTGTAGGCCCAGCCGCAGAACTACTCACGTGTCCCCAGCTGGTAGAGTAAGTCATTGAGCAATGGAGAGGGTTCTGAGCGTCTGAACCAGTGAGGCTTGAGCTGCACGGTGGCTAATACTTGAACCTTCAGCAATCTCCCAAGGGCATAGGGAACCACAACGTGCTACCCCTGCCCCAGCTGCCCCCCACCTTGGCCTCATGCTTGTCCATCAGCGTGGCATGCTCCGCACGCAACTTGTCCGCTGCAGCCGCAGCTGCCTCTGCCGCAGCCACATGCACAGCATGCTCGTGGCGCAGCTTCTCCAGAGAGGTGGCTGTCTCCTCGTGTGTGGCCTTCAGCGCCTCCAGCTCACTGGTGGTGGCTGCCAGCTGGCCTGCGCACTCAGAAAAATAAACATGCAGCGGGTGAACATCACAGCACGCATCAACGAGCCTGTTGGGGACACACCCCAGTCCAGCCGCTAGTACAGTGAGGCAGCATCGTGCCGAAGCAGCTGCCTGCCTGCCTTGAAGCATATACTCCGAATGCAGGCAGCAGGGATGTCACCCTAGTCTCCTAGTCGATGGGCACTGGCAATCAGACGAATCTGTGAAACGTTGTGTTATTATTATTTTTGTTAGGTGGTTGCACCCTGGGGCGCAGCCGGCTCAGCAACACAGGGATGCACTGCCCTATTGACTCTTCCAATATCCACATTTCCAACAAGTCCCATGCACCCAGCCTCAGTACATACATCCGAGGTAAGATGCAGCTGGTGCACCCACTCTGTGCCTCCTTGTGCTCCGCGGTCAGGCACTCAAGGGCGTGCTGCGCTGACGTCAGCTCCAGGGATAGGGCATTGCCCTCAGACTTGAGAGAAGCGATAGTGGCCTCGTGCTCCGTGACCTGCTCCTCCAGGCTCTGCGTGCAGCGGAGTGTGGAGCAGGCACGCATCATGCACGGCAAGGCACGCGTAGCCATACCGGGGTATGCTTGGAATCATGTTGAGTATGGGCTACGGGGCACCACCATACAGCGGCCGCACCTTGCACTCGCTGCGCTTGGCCACCAGGTCCATGTTCGCCTTCTGCAGCTCCACAGTCACCGCCTTGAGCCGCTCCTCCGTGCTGCTCAGCACCTCCTTGCTCTTGTTCAGGTTCTGGAAGGACATGCGTGCAGGTGTGGTGCATAGGGCGTGTGCAGATGTGTGTGTCCGCATGCAGGATGCAGCGGGGTGATGTGCGCGTGGTGCGGTGCAAGGCTGGCAGCAGTAAAGCATGGCGCGCGTTTAGAATGAGGCGGCAAAGCTGAAAGGCGTCGCTCTCACCCACCACCATGATACTCTCGCGCTTCTTGCTCTCCAGCGCGTCCTTCTTCTCCAGTGTCTTCTCCATGATGCTCTTCTGGCCACCCAGCTGCTTGAGCTGTGCATCCAGCTTGGCCTTCTCCTGCACCGCGCTCACCTGCACTCACCGGTGCAGGCAGCATACACACATGGAATAAGAGGTGAGCTGCGTGTGGCAGTGTCAACCACAGGGTGTACTGCAAATGGCGCAGGCAGGGAACCATCATACTCAGTACTGCGTGTTGGTACACATTTTGTGGGGTTGCAGGTGGTAAACAGGAGGCAGTAATGTGGCGCTGCTGCGTGATGCTCTGAGTCCAGACACAACACGCATCTGCAGGTATGTGCAGTGCTGGCACGGTGTGCACTCCACTTCACAGCAGAAGCTGTGCTTCGCAGAAAGGTGCGTGCCAAGCTCGGTGCCCACCTTCTCCTGCAGCGCCACCTTGAGCTTGGTCTCCAGCTCGCCCACCTTCTTCCTGTAAACGGTATCATGGACACGGTAGCATGGGCACGTACAGATCACAAATGTACAGGAGCCCGGACACCCAACCATTGCTGCACGCAGCGGCTGAAGCCCACTCCCTGAGACCGCTACACAATCGATGCCATCGCAACCTCAGGGTGTTCAGTGAGCACCCTGAGGTTGCGTCTTAAGGGCCCCGATGGACACCCCGTATCCGATAGGCATGTGTGGCATCAGCAGACGCTGTCGATCGTTGCTGCCGCCACCCACTTGAGGCCCTCCACCTCCTTAGTCGCCAGGTCCTTGCCCTTCTGGCCTGTCTTGCTCTCCAGCTGCAGCTTCTGCAGCTCCGCACGCAGCGTGCCCAGCTCCTGCTTGTGCTTCATCCTGTGCGGCAGCGGTGTGGCAGCGGCAGCATGTGTGCGCACACAGACCAGAGACAGCAAGAGCGAGGAGCCACCTGTCCCACTGGTCTACAGGGTGCGGCAGGTGGGCACAGGCTAGGAGGACATGGCGACTTGTGATGCGAATGGACTGCTGAACAAAACAAACACTCAGATGAGCAATCCGAATCAGCATCTTGTCTGAATCAACATCAGCACATGCGGGCCCAGTTGCAGGGGGTTGGAGCCCTTGTGGCCTTCTATTTGTAAGAAATTGATTCAGCACTTGATGATAAGGCTCATGTCAATTTGCCAGCACCCACCGCTCCTCCTTCAGCTCTTCCTTGGCCTTCAGAGCACCTGCCGCCTCAATGAGCTTGCCATTGGCGGCGTCTAGCTGCGCCTGCAGCTCAGCCGCCTTCTTGGCAGCTTCCTCCGTGGTAGCGGCAGCCGCTGCCTGTGCTGCACCTAGGGAAGCCTGCGCGGCAGTGACGGCCTCTGTGGCGGTGGCCTGGACGGCGGCCAGAGCTTCTGCAGCTGCCAAGCCATCGGAGACCAGTCGGGCTTCGAGCTCTGCAATCTTGGTGGCAGCATCCGCCTGCGGTCATGTGTGTGCAGACGGGTGCACTCTTGTTCAATTGCACAGCCAATCAGTAGTCACATTGCTAACTGCTACTTGCCATACTACCATAAGAAAGCTCGGCCACAAACTATTCAGCAGGCCCATACTAGCCACCGAGTTCTGAAGCTGTGCTCTACAGCCCAAGCCACTTCAGGCAACATGTAGAACGCTGCGAATACCTTTGCCGCCTCCAGTTCACCACGCACAGCAGCCAGCTCGGCCTCCGCTGCAGCGCTGGCTGCCTCACTCGCCTCCTCTAGCTGGGTGATGCGTTCGGCCGCAGCAGCCGCACACGCACCCAGCTCGGCTGCCACGCACAAGCACAAGCATCAGCTCAGTGAGCAGACTGAGCACAGCTGCCACACAGCATTGGAAAGCACGTTGGCACGAGGCAGCAGGCATGAAATGAAACATGCACGGTTGAACAGCAGCAAAACTTGAACAGCAGCAGCCCTATTATCCCTGAACCAGAAGGGTGACCCCCAACAGCACCAACAGCCTCAATGTACACCATCGTCCTCCACCCCGCCAACCCTATACCCTCAAAAGCCCCTCACCTTGCGCCGCCTCCATCTCGGAGACCTGGCCCCTGAGGGCTGCAATCACAGCCTCCAGCTCCACCACATCTGCATTCCTCTCCTCCAACAGGTCACACAGCCTCACGGCCTTTGCCGCCGCATCTCCTAGCTGCGCACGCAGCCCCACCACCTCCTCCTCGTGAGCTGCTGCTGCTTTGGTGCGCTCCATGCCCAGCCGTGCAACCTCCAGCGCGTGCTTCTCGGCAGCTTCGGTGGCGGCCTGGTCAAGGGTCGTATTGCCAGAGCCAAGGGCTTAGGAGCTAGTAATTGTGTGGAGAGAGGGTGTAGGTCGGCTGCTGCAGCCCGGCTGGCACACACTAAGACACAGCCCATTTCAACACCAATCAATGCAACAGGCCTGATGCATTACAACACCCTCACCACCCTGTAACCCCACACCACATCCACATGTTATGATGTCCGCACAATGTAGAACGTCCATGTACGCCCCACGCCCCAACCTCTCTCCCCCAAACACACCTCGGCCGCCTGCTTGGCCGCCTTGTCTGCAGCTGCCTCTACCTCGGCCAGCTGCTTCTCAGCTGCCTCAGCCATGGCCTTGAGGTCCTTGGCACGCAGCTCTGCCTCCAGGGCACGGGCCTCCGCCTCAGTGGCCTTTTCTGTTGCAGCCCGCAGCTCCTCCTACAGGACACATCAGATGGCAGCACGAGTTGTTTCCTACGCCGTCTCATGAGTCGTGTTTTCACTACTGTTACGTTTTAGCAAGCTCTGGCACTGGCAGGCAGATGCCTCTTAGGACAAGCGCTCCTTCCTGCAGCATTCTGCTAGCTTGGTACCTGCCTTTGGTGGCTCACTGCATCCCACAGATCACGGGGACCGGAGAAGCAGCTGGTCCTGTCTCTGTCTGCCTTGCCCACAAGCTACATACAGCTGCGGACCTCCCAGCCTCCACAGCTTCCCGATGTTGCATGTTGTTACAGGCAAGCACAGCATAGCAAACGCAGCACAGCAAGGCAAGGCCCTCAACCTTCAACCTTTAACTACGCCGCACACTGGCCCACGCACCTCCTGCTTCTTCTGGTACAGCGGCGCACGCTTGCGTGACTCCAGGTCGTGCACGTGTGCCTCCAGCCGCTTGTTGGCCTCGTACAGCTCACGGGCACGCCCTTCAGCAGCCTCAGCTGCCTCACCCGCGGCCTGCAACAAGTAATGCAGCACGGGCCAGCTTGTACAACTGACCTGAAAATAAGTCCATGCATAACAGCAAACGTTGTGCAGGTCATCCTGATTTCAGCTAACACAGCGGCAGCCAGCAGATGCCTGGCTTCATACATAGAAGCAGCAGCAGCATGCCGTCACAGCATCAGCAACAGCGCTTCTGGTCAGCAGCAGTACGGCTCTCAAGCCAACTCACCTCCACCTGCTTGCGCAGGGCCTCCAGCTCTGCGGCACGTTCACGCAGCCGTGCTTCAGCGCCCTCCAGCTCAGCAGCTGCCGCCTTGGCTTTGGCCTGTGCAGTGTGATGCCACAACACTCCAGTCATCAGGAGCCCTGGTGCAGGACCATGCAGGACCATGCAGGACCAGAACAATCTGCCATTTCTGCGATATTTGATGCGCATATCTAATCACCGCTGCAGCAGTGCCTGCACCTGCTACACGGATTGTGTAGCTCAGCTCCCACCCCAGGGCCCCAGACGCATGCTTGCGGAGCTCACTGACCTGCTCACAGGCAGCTGTCACAGGCAGCTGTCATAGGCAGCTGTCACAGGCAGCTGTCATAGGCAGCTGTCACAGCTGTCACAGGCAGCCGTGCCGCACCTCCAGCAGCCCCTTCTCCTTGCCCTCCAGCTCCAGAGCGTCACGTGCATCAGCCAGGGCAGCCCCCAGCGTCTTAACCTGCTCCCGCAGGCCGCCCCGCTCCTCGCTCGCAGCGGCCAGCTCTGCAGCCAGCTCCGCCTCGTGTGTGGCCGCCTCGGTGGCCACACGCTCCACCTCAGCCTCCAGCTCAGAGCGTACCTGGGTGGCCGCATGAGGGCATGATGCACGCATGGCTGGTGTGCCGTGCTGTTCACCACTTCCATGTTAGCGACTGCTGATGTGCCCAGACTGCACACTCCAAACACCTCATCGTGTCAGCCATTGCATGATTGTGTTACTTTGACACGCACGTGTAAGCATCTTGAGAACCAATATACAGCTAGAACAGTTTGCGCATGTTTCTGCCCTCCGCCCGCTGTAAGCAATCCGTCACTTCAACTCCTCGCCATAGGCAGCTGCACGCCCACCCTTCCTGACTCGCGCGCCGCGCTACCCGCCTCCTCCAACCGTTTCTCCAGCTGGCGCGCGGTCCACCGCGCCTGCTCCAATGCAGGTGCCAGCTTGTCGCGCTCCTCCACCACCGCCTCCAGCTGCTCCTCCGCACTCCTGCGTGCATTTGCAGCAGGCATGACGGGATTTGATGGATGGGTGCAAGAATAGAACATGGGAGCCCACAGTCCCACATCATGGGAGTTTACAGTCCCACATCAGTGTACACCTTTCATGCTTGGGAGTGCACGCTGAAGCAGTCACGTGACAGTACTGATTCACAGAGCAGTACAGCATCAGCAGCACGCAGAGCAACATAGAGGCAGCTGTGCAACAGGGTTTCCCAGCTGAACAGGCAGTCCGCACTGAGCCCACAAAGCGCCACTGGTTTGTGTATGTTCCTGATGTGCATTCCTTGTAAAGCTTCTAGGTAGATGTATTGATACTTCTTATGCTGAACCACACCACCCACCGCAGCTCGCCGTCCTTGGCCTGCGCCACGCGGCTGACATCGTCCAGCTCGCGCTGCATGAGCTGCGCCTGGAGCTGCGCCTCACGCCATGCAGTTGCCGCGGCCTCGCACACCGCGCGATCAGACCCCCGGTCCAGGCCCCCCGCCACGCGCAGCAGCTGCTCAAACAGTGTGTCAGCACCGGCGGCCAGCAGCCCCTCCTCGTCCATGGACTGGCCCAAAGAGGAGCCGCCACGGCGGCGACGCTGTGGTGTGGGACCCTCCCCCACACCGCCCGGTCCACGCGCGCTGTCCGCGCCCGTGCCTTCTTCTTCCCCGGAGCCCTCCTCACCTTCCTCACTGCCCTCCATGATGGCTCCCTCGAGGCTGTCCCCAGGGCCCATGGCCAGGGCACCACTGGCAGTGCCCAGAGAGTTCAGTGGGCGCTTGCGTGTGATGACAGCCTTGCCGGCGCTGCCCTCGCCACCGCCACCACCAACACCACCCATGGCGTCCATGTTCTCAAGGGCCTCCACTGCAGCGGCAGGCGCAGCCCATCCGCCTTTGCCGCCCGGGCACCACGTCTCACGGCGGCTGTTGCGCTTGGTCGCAACGCCGTCGTCGCGGCTGCTGCCGGCCTCAAACATCATGCGCTTGGCCACCTCAACCTGCAGGGTGCAGGGTAGCAGGTTGCCAGCGCATGTACGGCGTGCATGGACGACAGGGTGATGACTGTGGACATGATGGAGCAGCATGCCTCTGCCATACGGCACGGCTGCTGCTGCGACTGCTGCTGCTACTTGTCTGTGTGGACACCATGACTTCAAAGGCCCTGGACTCCACTGGTGTTCACACTGATGATCCCACGCGCCTCCTGTCCAGCTGGCCGGCTGCTGCTCAATCCAGGCAACGCCTGGTTTCTGGGAGGCCCCGCTGAAGCACCCAGCCACCCAGGTCCCTCACCTGCTTCTGTGCCTTCTCACGCTCGCTCTTCTCTTCCTCCAGCTTGATGCGCATCAGCTCCTTCTCCTGCTCCGAGCGCAGCAGCTGGCCACGCAGGTGCCCGATCTGCTGCTCCACCTCGGCGTTCATGCTGCAGCAGTGGCGGCAACAGCGAGCCAGTGTGCACGCGTCAAGTAGGGTGCTGCTAGCTCACAGGTTCCCGTGTTGCACACATACACATGGCGCCAACAGACGCTTGTGCACCCCCAGACGCACTGCACAACACTGCACCTGCTGTCGCATGCACTCAAGGCAACCCCTGCACCAACACACGAATCCATTATCCGTCCCCCGCCCAGCCAGTAGACCAGCACTCCGTACAGCTCCTCCCTCCTCAGCCATAATGCCCCCCCTAGAACCCCTGCAGCTGCAAAACCTCCCAAGATGCCCCCACAGCAACTCCTGACATGCTCCTGCAACCGCACCCGCTGTCTGCAAGCCGTGACTTGAGCTCCTCGATCTCCTTAGCCTGCCGCTTGAGCACCGCGGCATCGCTCAGCACCTCGTTCACGACCGCATTGTTGACGACGCGCTTGGCGCGGCACGCAAAGCGCAGCGTGGAGTGAGACTCCTCCAGGTGGCATGCTGCTGGTGTCATCGCCGCGATGATCGCGGTCTTGGCGTTACCACCCAGTGACGGCTGCAGGGAGGCAGCAGGGCCGCAGACCAGTCAGCCATGCAGGTGTTGGGGTAAGGTGGTACGCATCAGTGGTGTTCAACGGCCTGTTCCAGTGCCCTGTATGGGACCCCACCTTGGCCCCTCCCAAGCTGTCAAGGACACAAAACTGTCAACAGTGGCCAGCCCCAGTCACAGCCGCATTGCAAGTGAGCAAGCCTTACTATACACGCCCACCCCGCCCCCACCCCTGCGCCACACCCCACCCCGCCACGCCCCGCCCCATCCCACCCCACCACGCCCTGCCATGTCACACCCCACCGAGCCGCCCTCCGCGCACGCACCTGTAGGATGCGTGTGAGCTTTGAGTCACGGTATGGGATGTGACCACCCGCAGCTGCCACGCCCTCGCTCAGCTTGTTGATCACGGTGCCGAGCGTGAGCAGCGACTTGTTGATCGCCGTGCCCTCCTTCATGCGCAGCCCCTCGGCGCCTGTCTTGGCCACGCGCTCAGAGCCTGGGGCCGGGGCACACGCACACGCATGTGGGGTCGCCCGCGCATGCTCATGTGATCATTTGGAGTGGAGAGTGATGCTTAGTGCGGACTGCAGTTACCTGATCTATCTGATATAATAACATGATGTGGTTGACGTGTGATTTGGGGTGCCCGCATGCGGGTCCACCGAGCACCTGGCGTGCATGCGTTAACATTTGCGGCCCAGGCCGCTGCCTCCCCCCTGCTGCAGCCCTCACCTGCCAGATCCACCAGCGTGAGGGTGGACACCAAGATGGCTGCAGCATCTGACGTCTCCGCGTCCCTCTGCCTGCTCTCCACCACCTGCAAGCACACAAAAAGTGGCATGCAAACGCAGATACACACGTGAACCAATGTTGCCGTGCTGCTGGCAGTGATGCAGCCTTGCCTTCATAGCCCAGGCCCTGCAAAGGCCACTCCGCGCCCTGCTGAACCCTGCTGGAGCAATGCACGCCCAACGCTGCTCCAGCTCGCCCCATCACGGCCCCATCGTTCCTGACCCAGCTGCTGGAGGTCGGCTGCTTCCACGGCCACCCGCACCCTGGTACGTGGCTGTTGCAGCCGCGTAGCGCATGTGCCCCCGGCCCTATGCCAACGCACCATGCGGAACACGGTGTGCGAACGTGATGACTTCTCATTCATCTTGGTGGAGCCGATGTGGCGGTTAGTCTCTCCCTCCTCCAGCAGCCGCAGCACCGCCTCTGGGCTGGTCACGATGTCCTCACGCAGACCGCACACGTATACGCCGCTCTCCTTGGACTCGTGAACCGGCAGCTTGACGTTTTGGGGTGCCAGCAGGTCGTTCACCTCCTCGTTGTAAAGCTGCAGTACAGGGCAGGCAGGGGCAGTACAGAGGCAGTGCATGTGGGAGGGGGACAGGACTGGTGAGCAGGAGCGGGGCGGGTGGGTGGGGGTGGGGTGGGGGGGAACAGCGCATGTGTGCGTTTGCATGCGTGCGGCCATGCATGGCTGCATGAGGGCCTGATGTACAGCATACCTCCGTGCGCACATGCTGCGTGTGTGCTGACCCCGCATGGATAGATCTTTGCAGCCTGTTCTGACAGCCAGCCTGTGCGCTGCCCCTGTGCGCGCTCCCTTTTGTGCGCACCTCCATGTAAGACACGCGCAGCAAGAACTCGCGGTCCTGGCATGAATCAATGAGCTCAAAGATGTCATGCACTGCAAGGGGGATCAGCCCTGCGTCCACATCTGAGCCCCGCATGGTGAAGGTCTTGCCCGAGCTCGTCTGGCCATAGGCGAACACCGTGGAGTTGAAGCCACTGATGACCTTGTCCAGCAGGCCACGCGCTGTGGCTTCATAGATCTGCCGTGTGCTCCATTCAGGGCCAAAAATGTGGTCCAAGGTGTACTTGGTGTCACGGGAATCGTTGGCGCTGAGTGTGTTGCCTTCGATTTTCCACGCGAACGCCTGGTTGCTGTCCAGCTCTTGTTTATTAAGCGGGCGGATCCGCACCGCGACCTTGATTGCGTCTGTCATGCTTCTCCCTTCTGCTGACCCGCCTGTGGAAATCGAGTGCAAGTTGAAAACATGCAGCAGCTGAGCGTGCACCTGCTCAATGCATCATGGCCCGTGCGCGTGCGTCAATGCTGCAGGAAGGCAGGCCAGGCCCATGGCATGACCTTTCTTGCCCAGTGTGGTGGTGCATGGCAAGAAGAAGACGAGCATGTAGCAGACTAGCAGAAGCTGCTCATCTTCCACGGGAACAAGACTCCCAGAGCCTTCGTCAAGCCATGATAAGCATGCTCTGGTCCTCCATTTACCTGACAGCTGAAGCTGTATAGAGACTATTCAGGTGCCTCTTGCCCGTGAAGCTGTTTTGGTGCAGCCAAGAGTCAAGCCTCTCTACGGCTGTCCTTCCATTTGGTATGCCATGCACTTTACGGAGTGTAGCTATGATTCATCCGCCTGTTTGATCTCAACTCTCCCTTGGAGCTGCTGCGTGGCAATCCCCAAGTGGCCAAATTATGAGTGTGATGACGGTGTGGAAATTGTGGTTCTCGCGGGATCTTCACAGCATCATGTTTATGTGCGTACATGCACTGTAGCTGATCCATCCACTCTCCAGTGAATCTCGACACAACAAGCATGCTGCGGGCGCCCTGCGCGCCCCTTGCTGGGCAGCGTCGATGCCTTTCCACTGTTAGGCATCAGCTTGCACCTTTAGTTCATTCATCGCCCCTTCCGATCCCTCAGTGCAACTATGGGAGCAGGTATCGAACTGCACCCGTGCCAAACGCAGTGCCGGACGCTGTCACGGACGTGCTTCAGGTAAGCGTGCAGGGACGAGCGTGCAGGACATGCAAAGGCGTGCATGCAAAGCCGAGCCCAAGCCATGGGGAATGCGTCAGGGCAGTTTTGGTGCCACATAGCGCAGGAGACTGCCCCGTGTCAATGCTGCCTGCCACAATGTGCCTCAAGGCGCCATGTGCTGCTCCCTTCTGCCCGCCTGTGCCATGCGCGCAGGAGATTGCGCGCACTGCTCCACTGGCGCACCCAGGCTGGCTCGCAGGCGTCGCCATCAACAGTGTTGTCTTCACTACAGGTGGCTGGCCCTGCTGGCATGCACTTGCAGGGCTGCTGTTGGCGCAAATGGGAGGGTGGAAGGCCCGAGAGCTTCCCTGACGTCGTGACGTGCCGTGCAGGGCCCTTGGCGTAGCAGTGCTGCACGTACGCTGACATGGCGCACGCATGGCACACGCATGGCACTCGGCCCTGCACCCGTCCAAACATGTTGACAGCTGGCCATGGCAATGGGTAACCGCTCCCACCCAGGAGCTCTCCTTCGCCAACCTCTAGCCCCTGCACTGGCCATGCTTACTCACTGTCGCATCTGCACACGCGCATGCGTATGGGTAAGGTCATACTCACTGATTTGACGTGTACATGTATTGTGTGCAGGATACAAGGTGCTGCGCAAGGGGCTGACGCCCATGGGCGTGGCACACTCATGGTTCCTGGGCACATCCATCTACTCAGCGTTTGGTGCAGGGGGCTACCTTCTGGTGTGCCTCTACTTCATCATTGGCACCCTGGTGTGTGCTTCTGGACAGCTGCATTTACATACATAAGGGTGGCACAAGGGTTGGCACTGTTAGGTTGCGTGGCTGGCCATTTCGCCGGGCTGAATGTTCAGTACTGCGTGGAATCAAGAGGGTGCGAGCCATGCAAGCATTATCTGTGGTACACTCGGTCCAAGAGCACGCAGGGTACGGGGTGCATGCCCTCCAGCTGTATGTCAAACCGCCCAAGCCTTCCAGGTCCTGTTCACTTTCAAACCTCTTGTCGCTGCATGCCATGCTCCCAAACGCCAGATTTTTCTCCCCGACGTTAACCCCTACCCCTGGCTTCCAAACCTCGTGCCCCTGCCTACTCGTACCCTGCACAGGCCACGAAGGTCAAGCTGGAACAGAAGCAGCGCGAGGGCATCGCTGAGGCACGCAGTGGGCAACGCGGCCCGGTGCGCCATGGACCATACAGCAGTTGGGGGCTCAGTGTTTGGGGTCCAGGGGCAATGGGCGATGCACCACAGCAGTAGTGCGCCCATATCGTTGTATGCGGTTCAAGCTTTGAAGAAGGGATGCCTACCCGTACCGCAGGCCATCTGCAGCCTTGTCGGCGGGCTGCGAGTGACCAGCCGCCTCGCTGGGCTATTTAACTGTGCACAGTGGCCGTATGGCATGCAGCAGTCGCAGCGGTTCCTGTGATCAGCCATCCGCATGCAGTTGATGCCGGGAGGCGTCTGTGATGCTGTGCCTGCCATGCGCGACTGTGCGTGCGCACCCCATGTTGACGCGCCGTGCTTGCACCCCACGTGCAGGCGAGCGTGTGGGGCAGTGGCCTTGCCGGGGTGGCTTGCGCTTTGGGGGCGCTGGCCATCGGTGATTTCAAGCTGTGGCAGGTGTGCTGGGTTCAAACCTCAGGGCTTGATGTCTAGGATGCGGCTCGTGGTGGTGCTGTGCACTCAACCTGTAGCACCCCTTTCTCTCGCTCTCTCTTTTTCTTACTATCTCTCACTCAGTCACGCTCATGCCGCACACAGGTCGGGTTCGTGGCCAGCTTCGCTAGCAAGCTGTCAGACACTGTGTCAAGCGAAATCGGCAAGGTGCGGACAAGGTTCAGTGGACCAGACCCCACATTGGGCAGCACAAATGGGCCGGATTTTGGCTGCGGGCTGGGCATGCATGTGGTCTTGGGGGCCACGGGTGAACCTGGGTGGGTGCGGAGCGACGTGGTGCTGCCGTCTTTTGCGTGCACGATGCCCGCTTGACTGCAGTGGCAGCCCCAGGCATGGTGTAGCCAACTTGCACCGCATGGCATGATTGCGCTGCCCAGGCGTACGGCAAGACGACGTACCTGACTACCACATTTGAGCGCGTGCCTCGTGGCACAGAGGGAGCGGTGAAAGAGGGGGGGGGGGGGGGGGGTT